>VDFB02279242.1:105515-348441 GCA_007258455.2 Sequoia sempervirens | reverse complement strand
GGTTTCAAGAATTCCTTCTTAGAGAATGTCTTGAAGAGTGCATGTGAAGTGTGGTGGTTGCAGATAAACATCTGCACATCTCTAGCATCATTGACCACTGCTTTGTTCCAATCAGTCTTACCCGTGTCCTTGAGTGCATTATTCATGGCATGCACACAACAAGGAGTCCACCAATGTGTCTATAAGTTCTCTCAATCAATTTCCCTACAACTTTGCACACATGGGCTGCATCTGTCACTACTTGGACCACATTTTGTGGCCCAACCTCCTCAATAGCATCCTTGAGGATTTGAAACTGAAAATTGGCTTCCTTACGACGCCCTGAACAATCAATTGCCTTAAGAAAATATGGGTCCTCTGAACATGTAACCATGATATTGATGATTGGATGATGCCTAATGTTCGTCCACCCATCCATGACAATATTGCACCCATTTGCCACCCAACATTCCTTCATTTTCTCAATTAACACATTTATCTTGGAATAACTCTTATCCAAGATTGTGGTCCTCAATTTTGTCTCCCTGGCATATATGATGGTCTTGCCCTTGCTACCATCACCATCGCCTCCTTATAATAAGGAGATCGAGTCACATGGAATGGAATGCCATTGGCAAAGAAGAATTTTCCAATGGCATCATCTCCATCATCCTTCATCTGCACATTGAATAATTCAGCTATTGGATTAGGAGCATTAGTTGTCAACTTGCATTTCCACCTAGCCTCTACTGCATATGCCCTTGAAGTAGAAGATGGCATACATGTAAATTGCCTCTGCAAAGTAGAAGCAGAACCGTGTGGCTGGCTCTGCTCACCCCTTGGCCTATGAGACAAAGAAACAAATATAGGTGCAACAGCTGCAGTTGCATTGTCTTCACCACCAACACCCCATAGCCTACACATCCCAGCCCTGAATTTCAGGTTATTCGGTGACCCCAAAAACTTACAGCTTTCCACACCTTTTTCTCGGATATGTAGGAGGTGGGCATTAACTTTGGTATTGCTGCCAAACCATTCAAGGCCACAAAAGTGGTACTTCCACAACCTTGTGCCCTTAGATATCCCAAACTTGCTCAGTAATTTTGTTGCAAATTGTTTCAAAGGAGACTTAGGATCAAAAGGACCCTTAGCATACTCTACCAGTAATGTGGAGGGGCAATTCATATTTTCAACTGCATTGGCCACGAAACTAGTGGTTTGGGTCAAACGGTCACCCCTGTCTGCTTCTACATTTTCAAGTGCATAATCAGATTTAGTTTCACTGTGAGAGTGAACCTCAACCTCATCCTCGCTCATGCCATGATAACTCATTGTGACACTGCAATAAACAATATAAAAATTTAAAATTCAAACTATGCATGCAACTGTAGCATAATGCAAAGAATTAAGACAGATTTTCTTTTTGTTTTTCTTACTCTAGATTGCATGAACTACAAAAGTAGAGGATACACAAATAAAAATCTTTGTTCTTTATCTTTGTCAACCAAGGATTTCACTTTTGTTTTTCTTACTTTAGGTCACACGAAGCACAAAACCAATATGAACAAAAGTTTCATCCTAGTTTGACAAAAGTTTAAAATTAAGTCTGGATGACAATATGAACAATGAACAAAATTGTGAACTAAATTTCAAATTAAAATATGAATTAGAATATGAAACTTAAAAAAATAAAAGTAAAATACAAAAACCAGCCATGAAATCCTACCTTTTGCTTGAAAAATCCTCCCAACTTGATGTAGAATCCTCTTTTAAACTTCTTCCTCTTCTTCTTGCTCCTCCTCAACTTTCTTGCACTTTCACTCCTTCACTCTCACTCTTCCATTCCTTTACTCTCATTCTTTGCTCCTCTTCAACTTTGATGTTGAAATGAATTTGTGAGTGATTGTGAGGATTTGAAGAGGTCTTATAGGGTTTCGGAGGGTTGGGTGCAGCCCACTGGCCATAAGGGTTAGGGTTAGGGTGATCAAATAAAAAAAATGATTTTTTTATGTTTTGGGCACTTTTTGGCCTTGCTCGCCGCAGGAGACACTTGGGTGTCCCTGGGATGGTTGAGGGACTCCTAGGAGTCTCCCAGACGTCTTGGGAACGTCTCAGCGTCCGCGCCGTCCCGGAAACATCCCAGGCATCCCGATGACGACTAGGCGGAGGTGGCGGCTTGGTGGGGGGATGTCTCCCCCACGTCCCCACATCCCGAAGACGTCTTTGTCCCGAAAACGTGGGGATTTAGGGGGTCCGCGTCCTCGTGGATCACTGATAATTACTCCTAGAGAGCATGGATCAACAATTCATTTAACTGGAGGACGAAACCCCTCATGACAAAAAAAAATGATGAAAACCCTTTTATTTTCCTTGCTGAGTTTGTGGATGAAAACCCTTGACTCAAGCAGATTAAGAAAATATTTACTAAAGGCATTAAATTGATGTAGACTTGAAGAAAATTGACAATACTATAGAAAATAATACTTGATATAAGTTTAGGTAGATATTTGAGTATCCAAAGCAATTTAATAAATTTAATTTTGACATTAATTATTAAATCAACAAGTTGAAAATCAAGAATTCTTATTAATAATCAATTGTGCAAGTTTATATTTTGTGTGGTAGGGCTTGAAACTAAAGCAATTAAAAAGGGGACATTACAACTCAGTCTGGCTTTGATGCCTATGTTGGGAAGCACATACTAGTTAGATTCTATGCTAGAATCTCTTAGTTGCAGCTTTGGTTGCTCTGCCATTTGGCCAATGCTGTTGGCTCTGTACAATTTGGGATTATATAAAGTGTAGTTTGACCCCCTATGTAACAAGGTTCGAGCTTGTGTTCATGTTTGGCAACAATAAAATTTGGATGAAAATTGGCAAGGAGAAAATATTCAAAAAAAAAAATTGGAATTAAATTTGCCTCATATAAAATTAGAATATAAATACATTAAAAAAAATTAATTTTAATATTGTAAATACTAAATATATTCAATTTAATATATTAATAATTAATAATTTAAATTAAATGTTTTTACATGCTAAAAATTAAAACAGTGTTGAACTAGATACATATTTAATATGTTAAATTTTAGAAAACACAATTTAAAAAAAAATAAAATACAAAACCTGAAACAAAAATAAGGAAAAAAGAACAAAACACGAAAATGAATGAAACATAAAATGAAATCCTCCTGCAGTAGTATACAGCATTAGTGAAAACGATTAAGGGAAAGCAGAGTTCGCATTTCATCCACCCTACTTGTATATTTCCCAATTCATCCCGACACCTGATCAATAGGTGAGAATAGGAGTCGATGCTAATTTGTCAATGATGGCTGCAGAAGGGAGTTGGCAAAGGTCATCAGCAGGGCAAAAGACATCTGCATCCTGCAGGGCAGGTTTGTAGGATAAACAGTGAAGCCCAGAATGAAACTCGTGATATAATTTTACTATGAAAAATCTAGTTGAAATCATGTTTTTAAATTACATTTTGATAAAAAAATCTCTAACCCACTTTTTTGTACGAATTTTAGGGCGAATAGAAACGATTCTTTTGGGAATTTTTAGATTTTGTCAGATTTCAAACTTCATGGATCAAATTTGGTGAATCCTCTGACATAGGTTTGACCTTCCAACTCTTACCTCCCTTTAAGCTACATGCAAATTGACCTTACCTGGCTTGGCTCTGATATGTTGTTGAATGCACAGCACAGATAGGACTCCAATCTAGGGTATCCCAAGTGCACCTCTGGGCGCTTTACCATTTGGGCTTGTGGCTCTATAGAGTATTATATTGAGTGCGGATTGACCTTCCACCATGCCTAACTAGTAGGACAATTATTGATCACTTTCAACTGACTTAGCATCTAGTTTGCCTCAGTCTACTACATGAAACATATATACAAAACAATTGTATGATTTACTTATTTGGAAAGCTTTACTAAGCACAAATATATTTCTAAAAATGAGGGCTCAACAACAGTCTATTCTGGTAATGCTGCATAGCCCCTTGCTTCATGTGCCATTTGTTCAGTTTCAGACTTGAATAACTAGCTTTTGTCCCTGCTCTCTACCATATTTGTTTTTTTCAGAAAAAATTCTTTGTAGTCCAAATAAAAGAAACAAATTAATATTCTTAAAAGAGAATTGCCAAACAGTGAAAGCAAAACTGGCTTGTACAGATAATAACCTGCAGCTATAGTAATGCACCAGTTGCTCAGCCTCTGTGTTCTTCCAGAGGTATGAAATCTATTAGTAGGCTTTTCCAACTTCCCTTGGGCTTGTTCTTGGCCATACAAGTGACCTAATATTTTGAATCAGGTTTCATGTTCATACTGTAGTGTTGTTTGTGGTTTACAGGCTTATTGATTATTGGGCTTATTGCCTGAATAGTAAAATACCTAATAAGATGTGATCATAATTTGAATTCATTATATACTCTGTTAGGCTTTGTTAAAAGCATTGCTAATTGACCTCAAAGTTCAAACATTGGAACAAATGGATGGTAGAAAACTTAACAAGCTGGCTGAAAATTCCACACCATAAAATCAGTCCTCTTTCTCAGGTTATACCTCTCTGGTCAAAGGGGCCAGGTGTTTTGGTTGTTTAAGCTTTATTCTATACTGAACAACTAACAATCAACCTTCTTGGAGATACTATTGAGACATGCCATCACTCTAATATTAACACATCATGAAAAATTGAAGGGAATAATTCCAAGTCTAGAAAATGGCGAGAAACATTGAAAACTAAGCTAGGCCCGTGTCATGTACATTTGAGGTTTAGAATTTCAATTCTGCAAATAGGCCTGTATCAAAAATGGTTGCAATTATTTTGGGAATTTAATTCAATGTTTAGGGGAACTGAAATTTCAAAATATGAACTTCAGAGCTTTGTGTAATGTCCCCTACTTGGGATATTCCTAGATTTTTCCCTAAAAGCACAATCTGAATCCAAAATAAGAAATTTAATGCATTTAAGATTGTAAATTTACCAATTAAAATGCCCTTTATAAGATATGAATCCTGGTTTAGGTCCTGCACACTATATTAGTCACTAGAAATTGACATTAGATCATAAGCCATGAAAATATACATATTACTAATCATTAGTAAACATCATGATATCCATGGACATTAATCACATCAAAATCTAATTAAGGCAATAGCCATTCCAATGTGAATTCCCCATAATAATCTCATTAGGAATTCATCGAAATGGTTGCAAACCACAATCTCAAGGTTGGTTGCCCTTGTATTGCAAGAGCATGGAAGGTGGGCCGCCCTTCCATCCCTCAGTCCACCTAGGAGGCACTCCATTCCCCTTGATCAAGCCCAAAAGCTCTCATTTTCCTCCCAGCCCATGAGCACTCCATCTTGGGGTGGCGTGCTTGATAAGAGCGTGAAGACTACCTTCCTTCCACCAAGCCCGGGAGCACACATTTGCCTCCTGGCCCATGAGCGCGCCATCTCGGGGGTGGCGTACTTGATGGCGGGTTTGTTGGGCCTTCACCTCCCGTGAACTCAAAAGGTTGATCGGCCTTCCTGTTTTGCAATCACTTCTCTAAAGTCAAAATAGATTATTATAAGAATTTATTATCCATATTTATAATAAAGGAAGAATCATAATTACTTATAAGGATCAATAATTGCTGCAAGCATCATTATTGCACGATCATATATAATTATTACTAATTAATTTCAAAACTTACAATAATCACTTTTGCATGAACATATATATATATATATATATCATAGTAACGAGACTCGCCATGACTCGCCATGACTCGGCGAGTCCCGGGCCGAGCCAGCCTGGCCGAGTCTGGGGAGCTCGGACTCGGACACGCCGAGTCCAGAGCCGGACTCGCCGGACTCGGACTCGCCAGACTCGCCCAGACTCGGAGAGTCCCGACCCTGTGACCCGGCCGCGGCAGCAAGAAGTTAAAACACTAAAAAAACATAAAACTAAAAGTTAAAGTTAGTTTTTTTTTGTTCTATATGTTCTCTCCAACCCTAAAAGCAACTTCATTTCACTCTTTTGGCAAAATAGGAGGAGAAGAGAGAGTTGTGAAGAAAAATAGGAGGAGAAGAGAGGGCAACCAGCAAATTGTTTAAAACAAAAGCAAGGTCATATATCATTTGGGAAGCTTCATACTGCTAAGGAGGTGCATTGAAAGTTCATTGCTAGTGATTGGGAGGAGTTTGCATTGCATTCCAAGCCAAATCTAAGAGGTAAGTTTGATTTTAATGGTTTTTTTTGTGTTTTTTTAACAAATAATTCATTGTAATTTGTAAAATCATTGTTTTTAAATTATTATAGTTTGCATTTTTATTTACAAACCCTACTTGCAACTTAAATAATTTTACAAACCCTACTTGTTATTGCAGCCACATTCATTTGCAAATCAAACCATATTATTATTTTCACAATGTCTCAAACCCCAGTCAGAAAAGACCCTGCTTGGAAACATGCTGAAATCTTTCCCGGAATGAAAAGAGGAGAAGCAAAATGTAAATACTGCAAAACAATATATCATGGAGGCATAAATAGATTGAAATACCACCTTGCACGCATACCCATCCATGATGCAGTGGGCTGCACCCTAGCACCTATTGAGGCTGTTCGTGAAGTGCAGGTGCAGTTAGAAAATTTTGAAAGGCAAAAAGAAATTAGAAAGAGACAGAGGGAGGAGTTGGCAGGTGTTGGAGTTGGACAGGGACTTGGTGCTGTTGGAGATGCTTCTTCCATGCCTCCATACCGTCCTAGTGCTAGTGCTTCTGCTAGTGCTTCTGCTTCTGCACCATCTATTCCTATGCGTACTCCTAGTGCTGGTGGCGCTGCTACTGCTAGTGGTAGTGGCAGTATTAGTATTGGCCCTAGAGTTCGTAAATCTAGGGTGGACTCATATTTTGTACCACGCACTACTCCTGGTTCCCAACCGTCGCTTGAGAGCATGGGTTGGAACAAGGATGCACACGATGCAGCAAAAAAAACAATTGCAGACTTTTGGTACTACTGCACCATTCCCTTCCATGTAGCCAGGTAATTCTTTTTTCGTTTAATTGTTTTAAAATTTATATTTAAATTTTATTGTTTTAGAATTTAGATGTATCTCACTATCGAATTCAAATTTAAAGTTAAAAACTTAAATCTTTTCATTTTATGACATGTTTTAGGTCTCCTTTTTGGCAAAACATGGTTGATGCAATAACCATATGTGGGGCGGGGTTCAAAGCCCCCAGCGAAGATGAATTAAAGGGCCCACTTTTGACTCAAAAGGTGGCGGATGTGAAAGCACAATTAGAGGAGCAGCGTGTGCAATGGAGGAGGATTGGTTGCACCATCATGACTGATGGTTGGACCGATAGGAGAAATAGGACGCTGTTGAACTTTCTAGTTTCCTCTGGAGGTAATTGTACTTACCTTAATACATTGATATTTGAATTTGATTTAGTGATTAATAATTTAATAAGGCTGATTTATGTTTTTAATTTATTGAATAATTGGTAATTTGGTTTTGCTTATTTTTTCAGGTGACACTGTCTTCATAAAGTCCATTGATGCTTCCGCCCAATTCAAAAATGCCACATACTTATGTGAGGCTATAGAGGAGGTGATAGCCGATGTGGGGGAAGAAAATGTAGTTCAAGTGGTGACAGATAATGCAGCAAATTATGTTGCTGCTGGTAGATTATTGATGGAGAGGCACCCAACTATATTTTGGACTCCATGTGCCGCCCATTGCATTGACCTCATGATGGAGGATCTTGGCAAGCTCCCATGGATAAAAACATGTATGGAATCAGCAAGAAACATTTGCAAATTTGTTTACAATCATGCATGGGTGCTTAACCTTATGAGGCAATACACGGGGTTGAGGGAGTTGTCTCGTCCTGGCATCACTCGGTTTGCATCAAATTTTATCATGTTGCAATCCTTGATTCGGTCAAGGGCACCTTTGAGGCGCATGTTTGCTAGTGAGGAGTGGTCTTCCTCATCCTTTTCTACAAGCACTGCAGGGATTGCTGTGGCTGATTGCATATTTGATGAGGCAGGGTTTTGGACACCAGCAGATGAGATTGTGAAGGTAACATTTAATTCTTTATTATGTTTTAATTTTTAATCATATCTTACTTTTATTTGTTCATTTTCATTGACAGTCACACTTACTTATTTGTGAAACATGTTTGCACTTTGCAGTTTATTGAGCCCTTGCTAGTTCTCCTACGAGTTGCAGATGGGGAGAAGCCCGCAATGGGCTACATATATGAGGGCATGGATAGGGCCAAAGAGGCCATTAGATCAGTCTATGGTGGAGTTGATGATAAGTATCGTCCCATTTGGGAGATCATTGATAGGAGATGGCAAAACCAACTCCATAGGCCCATCCATGCAGCCGCATGTTTCCTAAATCCGGCCTTCCACTTCCGCCGTGATCTCCGTGCAGATAGAGAAATTCTTAGTGGGCTCTACTCGACGATAGAGAGAATGTTGCCCTCTGTTACTACACAGATAGTGCAGGAGATAGATGCCTTCACTAAGGCACGAGGAGACTTCTTTGCACGTCAAATGTGCAAAGATAGTAGGACAAAATTAATGCCAGGTAAAAATATATTTAAGGCAATAATTTTCATCTTTTTATATTATAATTTATTATTAAATGTTGAACTTGAACTTGAAACTTGAAATGAGATTGATTTTGTTTCTTTTTCTCATCTCAGATGGATGGTGGGAGATGTTTGGTTCTGATACACCGAACCTGCAAAATGTTGCCATACGAATATTGAGCCAGCCATGCAGTTCATCCGGTTGTGAGCGCAATTGGAGTATGTTTGAGCACATACACTCCAAGAAGCGCAATAGATTGACAGTGGAGAGGATGAATGACCTGGTATATGTTCATTACAACCTTCGGCTCAGATACAGGAAGGCTTTTGACCACGACAACACCCCGATCTGTTTAGAGGAGGTTGATCCACAGTCTGAGTGGATCACTGAGGCTACAGACGCAGTCTTTAGTGACGAGGACCTTGATTGGGTGGACCAGGCAGAGAGAGAGGCTGAGGTTGTAGCCATGGCTGAGGAGGAGGCTAGAGCACGAGGAGACATAGCTACTGGTGGAGAGAGTGGTATGGGGACTCAGACACAGGCAGAGACTATGGCTGCAACTGCAACATCATCCAGGACCTTTAGACACCTTCGTAGGAAGGATGTTGGCTCCACTGTGCCATAGGCATAGAGTGATAGACTTATAGCTATTGTTTTGAATCTTTTGATATTTCATATTTGTATGGAACATTTGATGTCATGGATTTCATTTTCCATGAGTTTTGTATACATTTGACTAATTTTATATATCAAAGTATGTTATTTCTTTCAGCAGCGCAACTACAATTTGTGTACTTTATACTTATGTGATCATTGTATATTTGTGTATGTGATCAAATTTTCTTTTATTTGTGTTGTATTCAATAAAGGGTGCTTGAAACAAGTTTTAAATCTTTAAAAATCTCTAATTTTCTAAGGTTTTTTCAAATTTTTTCATTTTGCCGAGTCTGCGCCGAGTCCGAGTCCGAGTCGCCGAGTCGCCGAGTCGAGTCACCCTAGCCGAGTCCGAGCCGAGTCCGAGTCTCGTAACAATGATATATATATAAACTTCCCAAATATATTCTTGCCAATAATATTTAATCCAATAGATCTCTTATAATTTCCAATCCTTATTCCTTTTATTTCCAATCTACTGCTTCCTTTCCAATTGATTTGTTCTCTCCTTTTTATGTATCCTCAAATGAGAGGGAGTCGCACCTCTTCATTGAGGCTTTTACTTTGCAAGGGATGCATCCCTTCATAACTTGAGCGCTGCCTTTTATTTCCTTGCTGTTTGGTAATTGCTGCCCTTAATAATCTTTAATTATCCTTAGTCGGCCCCACCTTTTATATAAATTGCTGTCATTTAATTTATATCCTTTTTTTCCTGGGTCGACCCTTTGCATTCCATCAGCGATTATCTTAATTGAATCGGCTTCATAAGGAAAAGCTATTACTATTTGTCAATACCTTATATTAATAGGGAATCGTTGTAGTTTCCTTTGGTAGCGATTTTTTATCACTCCTGTGTAGGCTGCGATTAGGGGGTATGACATTCTGGTTGGTTTAACATGCTTTAGAGAAAATAATACTTAGGGAAAGGAGGATTTTCAATGTTTTACTGCAACACATCTCTTAGGGAACCTCTACAGTAAGAGAAATCTTAGGGGTTTGGCCCAAGTTGCTGAATCGACTGTTTTAGCCGTCGATTTCAAGTACAACCCGGAATTGGGTACAACCAAGAAACCTTGCGAATCAGACAGGGTTCAGTTTTTAGCACATGAAGTGCTTACAATTTTATTTGCCAAATCTCGACATACCTAGTGTTGATGTGATGATTCCAAGACGATTATGATGTGATTCGTGATGGTGTGGTTTTCAAAATTGTTTTCACTTTTTTGATGGTCAAAACAAAAAAACACTAACCTAATTTTGTTTTTATTTGTTTTTTCTTGCCTGACAGATTGTAGAATAGGGAACACACGTTGTAGAAGAGAAAACATACATTGCAAGAAAAAGAAACCATGTGTTGCAAAAATTGTTGGTTGCAGGGAAACAACGCGAGTTGAAGGGAAATTGTTGGCTATAGGGAAATGATGCAACTTCCACAAAAAAATAATAGCTTGCAAACAAAACAATGCCATATAAAATTGTAGCTTCCATGTAGGTTTTCATTTCAAATTAAATTTGCGACACTATTTTTTAGTTTTTTTCATTGTTTTAAAATGAAATCATGTATAAAAATTACACAAACCCTAATAGTTTAACTTAAAATTTATATTATATTTTTAATTTGAATAGTTTTACTTTTAAATTTTAATGTTAAAATTTAATATTACATATTTTTTTGATAATACTTTTTATTAAATTTAATAATATAATTATAATTATATAATTCCTTTCATAATTATTTATTATTAATATAATATTTAGTATTATACATTTTAATTTTTAATTTTATTATATATAAATTAATTCTAATATTTAATTAAGCTATAAAATATTAAAATAATAAATATAAATCAAATTATTATATTGTATATATTATAAATTTATTTATGTTACTAACTACTAGATCGATGATTAATAATTTAAAATTATAATTATACTAATTTAATTTTTTAATTTTTTAATGATAAATTAAATATTTAACATTTATCGTTTGATAATTGTTTTTTGAACTACTTGTAGAGAGTATAATGGCAAACAGTACTAGTTCTATTGGTCAACCCACCTTTGGAACCGATCCAAATTCACCTTTATGGAGACATGTGCAAATGATGGAACAAATTTGAGGGGGTGGAATATTTGTTTGGATATGCAGTATTTGTAATGTGAAGTATACTAGCTCGTACACCCGAGTGAAAGTCCATTTTTGTGCCATTGTCAATCATGGAATCAAAGCATGTCTAGGAAAAGATGGTAAAGGATTACCAACTAATCAATTAGCAAAATATATTAGAGAGCAAGATGAAGTAGATGAAGACTTGCCTGTGGCACAAACCATCCTTTGAGGAGAGGAAGGGGATCAAGGAGGGCCCTTGCTTCTCCATCTCATAGTGCCTTTCTTGATGTTGAGAGAGCCACCCATTTTTGGGTAGAATTGAAGACCTTGTTAGTGTGAAGAGAAGCAAGGGGCCATTAGAGAGAGTGTTTCAGAATGATGCTAGAGAGATTGCAGATCAAATTGTTGCAAGATGTCTATATGCAGGATATGTTGAAAAAAGTAAACAAGGCTCCACAAGGGTACATAGGGCCAGGTTGTGAGAAGGTGCATAGCACCTTACTAGCAAAGGAGGTAAAACATATAGACAACACATTCCCATTAGAAATTCATGGAAACAAATAGGGGTGTCTATTGTTTTTGATGGATGGGAGGATGCCAAAAATCGACCATTAATCGATGTGATTGTAGTGTTCCCTAAAGGGGCAATGTTTTTGAAAGTTGTGGAGTGCGAGGGATAGGTGAAGGATGCATAATTAATTGTTGACATCCTTGTACAGTGCATTCAAGACGTGGGTCCTCAAAATGTTGTCCGAGTAATAACAAACAACACAAAGAATTGTAGAGCTGCAGGGATGTTGGTTGAGCTGTGGTTTTGACATATATTTTGGACTCCTTGTGCTGTCCACTCTCTCAACCTCATGTTACAAAAGTTGGGTAGAAAAATAAATTGGATCAAACAAATCTATGCTGAGGTTGAAGAGATCCAAAAGTTCATCACAAACCACCACATGTCGCAGGCCATTTTTTAGATCATTTTCATAGTTGGAGTTGCTGAAGGTAAATGAAACCCTTCAAATTTTAAAGTTTACATTTCACTTTAGTAATTACTAATTTATTTTTTAAATTTGAGCATGTTTTCTTTGTTTTTTACTTCTTAATTTTTAATTTTTGAATAGGTTGTTGATAATTTGCATCCAACACAATCGTCTTGAGGCAACTTGTGAAGGTGTGGGAGCCACTTTCTAGCATGGTTATTAGTCAAAGTTTGGTCCCTATGGAGGCAATCCGATATTGAAAGGGCAACAAATGTAAAGCAGATGATCTTAGATGACACTTGGTGGGAATGAGTGGAATATCTTAGTTTCATTGATCCCATCATGAGTATGATTTGTTTTAGTGACATGGATAAGCCATGTTTGGGAGAGGTGTTCGATGGCATTGACTCAATGATTGAGAAAATAAAATCCACCATCAATGAAAAAGAGCAAGATCTTGAAGAAACTTTCTTCAAAGAGGTGCAAACAATTTGTGTTGAGTGGTGGAATATCTTCTTGCATTTGCATTGACTCCCAAGTTTTATAGTGATGACATTCTTGCTATGCCAGGAAGGGTGCCACCATACAGAGATGTCAAAGTCAATGATGGGTATAAGAAAGCATTTACTAAACTCTTCCCTGACCCTGAAATTGAGAATCTAGTTACAAGTGAGTTTGCTGAGTTTGTAGCCTCTAATGGTTAAAGTCCTTCCGCTCTTCATGACAAGTATAAGGATGCTCATGCTTGGTGGTACCTCAATGGCCATACATCACCACACCTCCAAACTCTTGTGATCAAAATTTTATCGCAAGTTTTCCTAATTTTTATTGCACTCTCTAACTTTGTATTGTTTACTATTTTTAAAATAATAAAGTTATTAACTTCAAATTTAAAGTTTGATTTACAATTTTATAATTGTAACTCTCACTTTGTTTCAATAGGCTGCTAGTTCCTCTTCATTTGAGCAAAATTGGAGTGCATACTCCTTTATCCACTTAGTGAAATGCAACTGGTTGGCAGCTAGTAAGGTAGAAGAGCTAGTTTTTGTGCATTCCAATTTGTGCCTTCTTACTCATAGATAGAATGAGTACAAGGAAGGGGGCACAAAGTTGTGGGATGTAGATTTAGAGCGAACTGATTTGGATTCAACTGCCCAACAATCTTTACTTTTTGTGAAGTTAGATTCCCAATGTGCTTCTTGTGAAACTGGTAGTGGGGTTGCATGTGGTTCTACTAATCTGCAAACATCTAATGTCAATGATGATGTTGATGTTGATCTTCATGATGACACATATGATGATAATTTCTACTTGTTTTACTTTAATATTGAACCAATGTACAATGAATTCAATATATCTATCATTACATTCAAGTTTTGACAAAGTGATATCAAAGTAGTATATTGTATTTCAAATTTGTAATATTTATGGTAGTTTTGTTTAGCATATGCATGATATGTTGTATTCTAAATTTGATTCTTGTTTTTAAGTTGCAAATATGTATATATTCATGATTTTAATATGTCTTTTGTATGGACGTACCCAACCCCTCAAAAAAATTTGTCATATCGACACACTGTACCCACATGCCCATTCTTGATTCAACAACTTAGGGTTTGGCTGAAATCTCACCTACCTTATTCATACTTGTCATTGCTAGAAGGAAGGATGGCTCTAAAAGTCTGCACTACAATCTTAAGTCTAAGTGAAGATGGACATTATTGTGTCAAGATGGACATGGTTGCTTCATGATATTACCTAGAACGTCTTTGTAGGTCAAACTTTGATAAATCTTTATTAAGAACTCGAGGTTGTAGTAAGCAACTTGCAATGTAATTCTAATTTTGTCATTGTCCCATTGTGCATGAACCCGTGAGCATAAATCTTCCATATTACATGATCAAATCTTGAATTTTTATTTTTCTTGTTCTATTTGACAAGCTCTCCCTACAAATCTTTAACATCAACATAGAAATAAAGGTTGCAAATTCAACATTATTGTATTTGTTGGCTTCCAATATTTCATTATAAACTATAATAAGTTTTCCTATTTGACCCATAATGAATCTCCTGTCATTATCCTACGCAATTTATATATGATACTTGAAGTTATAGAATTGTTAGGAATGATCCTGGTTAGAGCCTTTGTAAAGCTAATGGAAATTGAAACAACTTTCTAAAGTTTTTATTGGAACTTTCAATCAACAAGTGTCACCCTAAGATCAATTATTTTTCAATGATATTTGGTTCTTGCATGTTTTGATTGAAAAGACAGCATGAGTATCATTTTATGCATGCAAATATTAAAATATTTCCATGTCTATTGTTGTAAGGTGACCTACAACTTAGTGGATTAGTTAATGCAATTTCTTTGTATGCTTCTTTTAAAAACATGGATTGTTAGTCCAAATTTTATATTCATTAGATCAATGTGAAGAAGTAAAACTAACTTATATTAATTGTTGATCTATTTAGTTTCAAACAACCAACATTATAGAGATAGATTACATGGATAGTTGAGGACACACGTGTAATGTCCCCTTTTTTAGGGTTTCCTCATTTGGCAGTTGGTGCTATCTTTCGGGATTTGTGTCTACATATTCAAAGGAGTATATTGATGTCGTTGGAGAGCCCTCTGGGCTTTTTTTTGGATTTTCTCTAATCATTGGTGGGCAATATTGCTATTTTTAGTAAGTGTTATTTTGGGAAACTGGTCTTGGCAGCAATGCAGTGCAGGGTTTCCAATTTGGGAAGTGCTTGACAGTTGCAGTTTGGTGAGTTTTAATGTTTTGGCATATTATTCTCTTAAGTCTTCAAAAGGGGATTTTATGACTTATGTTATTAAGTTATTAAAAACCCCCTTGGCCTAGTAGAGCAAAGTTGTTTTTAAAAAGGGGGCAATGTTTTATCTTGTGTGGTGTCTAAAATAGAGTTTATTTATCATTTTTAAAGGCATAATATTATGCCTTATAAGGTGGGATGCCTAGTTTGGGCTTATCTTAAATAAAAAATCAAAATTGAAATTTTGGAGGCATAAAGTTGGATGGCCCTCCTGGGGTAATTTCATGTCATTTCATAAATGAGAGGGAAAAAACATTCAAATTCAAATGCAAGTTGCCCTAACTTTTCTCTCACTTTATAAATATGAGTTTGAGCTCTCATTTGCATATGAGAACTTTGGCAACTTAAGGAAGCTTTGTTGGATTTTCTCCAGGATTTATATATTGCCCATTGAGGACGAAAACTCTCATCTCTAGTTGCTGGTTTTGGTGGTGAGAGATCCACCCTAGCTGGTTGGAGTGATTCCACTTTAGGGATCACCTTTGCATTCACAGATTTTATGATATTCATCATTTTGGTTGTGCTAGAATGAAGATTTTCTCTGTATTTTGATGTGGGATCGGAGATTTTGGTGAGAAAAGTGATTGGCTTCTTATTGGAGTGTGTTTGGAGCTGTTTTGATACATTTTCAGAGGTCTGATACACTTTTTCTGAGTTTTGGAAAAGTTCATTTATAGAGTGGCTGGAAGCATAAATCTGCTCGTAACTCCGTATGTGGGAAGTGCATCATTCTGGGTGTTGTTTCTATGGATTCCTTGCAGATGGACGCCCCATTTTGAGCCCTCATTTATATTGTTTGGTGAAGGAATGATTTACTAGAGCGGATCACCCCTCCTAAGGAGTCATACCATTTTGAGGATTTGCATTTTCAGACTTCCTTCTTAGAACAACAACGTTCAGAGGTCTGCAACTGTGTGTTAATGGTGTCTTTTTATAGTTGGATGTTGGCCAATGTGAAGGAGAGTGTTGGAGTTTGATAGTTTATGCATTTGGTGTCTTCTAGGAGGAGTTGTATGCATTTGCTGCTCATGATAGAGGAAGGGACCTTATATGACTGTAATCAGGTCTGATATGTATTTCTTAAGTCTGATTTCAATTATTATTATATGCTAAGATGATTTGTAATGGTCCAATATGATATGTTGCAAGTCCATGTCATTTCCTTCCAATGCAATGTTATTTCTATAAATGCCACACATGTTGAATGGAATCTTGAAATAAAACGAATCTGCGATCTACATCATACTCAGTAAACAACAAAAGAAATCAGTGGTATCAGAGCTAGTTTTCCTACCAGCTTGTTGGAGTTCTAACTTTGGCGACAGTCCTTCAGTTGCATGCCAGAGTTTGAGTAGTGTTTATCAGTTTCAGTGGTTCACATCTATTTTGCATGTTGATGTCCAACACCTGCATGTCTATTTTCGTGCCTCTCTTTGACAATTGTTAGAAGCAAGGTTAGAAAAATGACTACAGATAAGTCTATATGTGAGTTGATGCAAGAATTGTCTAATCTGATGAAGGACCCATACATTAAAAGGAAATATCTAAAGATAGTTGCAAAACCCAAACATATGAAACATAGTGTGAAAGAAGATGAGCAAAAGACCCTACATCAAAGAACTCAAGCGGATCCTAAAACTACAATAAATGAAGAAACTAGCACAAAGGAAGAGTCAGAAAAGAAGAACCAATAACAAATGATGATGAAGTTGAAATTTCAAAGGCAACTGTGGAGGAAGAGTACTCGAGATGATTGACCTAAACAAAATGCTGGAAGTAACTTACAAGTTTTTGATAATCCACTTTTTGAGATGGAAGCAAAGATACCTTATGATAACCCCTTTTATGAGGTGGAGTTCCAGGATGTGCATGAGAAAGATGCCCCACTTGATTTGAATGATGGTTTGGAGCATGTTGAAAATTTCAAATCAGCAACTATTGATAAGCCTTTTGATCATTCATATGATGTTAATGCAGCCTATGAGCAGAGTGTTTCAATTCATGAAACATACAGGTTTGATTTATAGAAAAGCTTTGTTGAGGATTATGCACTTGAGCAAAATGTTTGGTTTGAGCTTGCTGGAATTCTCAAATCAACAATCAAAGGTAAGCAATTTGATTGTCTTTTGGATTATAACCCAATGCATGAAGGTAATCATGAGAGCAGAGGATTGATGCTTTGTACTATGTCATTACAATGTTGTTTTCTTCAAAGGAAGCATCATAAGAAAGGTGAAGGAATCCATGTATGGCTACACATAAGAGTATGGGATCATGGGGCTCCATTAAGATATTGGGTATCAAGAATAAGGGGCTGTCCTCCATACAAAAATCACAGTTTGCAAGTTATGACAGCGGTAGTTCTCTTATCTTGCCATGGCATTGAGTTCACTTTGAGTCAGCCTTGCATGACGTGTGGTGTTGCATCTTGTATAAGTGAAATCACTAGAATAACAGTTCCAAAGAAGCCTTATAGCAACAGGATCATGAAGGAAGTTTTCCAATTGATTGTGGAGAATTTTCAGGGTTTGGATCATTTCAGCAGTCCATTGTTTGTTAAGAGGGTAACTATACTTGAGATCTTTGCAACGTTCAAGTTTGGTTATATTATGCTAGATATTGCTTGTGAGGAAATGATATTTATCATGTTTCAAAACTTTCGGGCTGCCATTAATGATGTTCATACCAAGAATATTATAACCTCCATACACTCTATGTCATTAATTTTGGATGAAGATGGATGATATCTCTAACATCTTGTTGGCTGTTTCGAGACTCATTAGACAAAACTTCATATTTGATTCAGTTGTCATTGTTTCAATTAGCCATCACATAATTTTAGTTGCTTACAAACAAGTGGATTGGCAGGAATTTTCAGTCAAGGAATGGAGTATTTATTGGTTGGATTTTAGTGATGAAAAATTCCCAATCTTTGAAGGAGCGTTTTCAATCACTTCAATGCTCACCACCCCTATGCATATAAGAATAATTCATTATTGCAGCTGCTGTCCCAGTTCCGTGTTGTTGATTTTGATTAAATCAACCCATGAGCTGGTTTATTTTGAGTACTTATAGGTAATGAGCACTTTTCAAATAGTGATTGATAAGTTATATGAGGACGTCATTGGTAGGAGTCATTACTTTGTTGATATACAAGATTTCATAATTAAGCAAGAGATGGTATTTGTGGAACTGAGTTACATACAAGATATGACATTCCATGATAGTCCTACCATTCCTTGCATCATGAAGACATCTCTACTTGTTATCTCAATGGTCGGGCACAAGGTATGTAGAGAATCTGATATCATGAATCTGGAAAAAATGTTGAGTTTGCATTGGATGTATCTTATTGAAAAGATGATTACAAAAACCATGAGATTACCTTTTGGGAAGATACTTAATTGTAATAATGTGTGGTTAGTATTGGTCACTCTCTCGAGGAGGATGTTGAATGAGGAATTCATGGTTTCCAATTTCCACTTTGCTGCTCTCCATTCATTACTAGCAGATGAACAATTATTTCCTTTACAAGATTGGCAAAGTTTCAGCAATATGCAATGAATTGTGGGAGAGTTTTTAATCATGGTTCAGTTTTTTCTAACTTCCTCATTGGTGATTAATGGTTGTTGCAATCATTTCATGTTGCTAATCTTCATATTTTTAGATGTTGCATTGATGATTGCAGTTGATTGCATTCATGAGGAGTTTGAACTTGCACATTGCCCCAAAAAAATTGAAAATAGGAGTTTGGATCAGCAAGAGAATTGGTTTGATTTTGGAGTTGATAATTTTCAGTTTGATGATAACCCTTTGTTTGAGGTGACTTATGATAATCCACTTTTTGAGTTGGATGATGGAACTCTTTCTGATTCCAGTGATGTCATTGTAGTCGATCACAGGATTTGGGATCCAAGTGCAATTCTTAGCTGTGAGGTGTTGTCTTAGGATTGGAGTCATTGTAGTCGATCACAGGATTTGGGATCCAAGTGCAATTCCTAGCTGTGAGGTGTTGTCTTAGGATTGGAGTTGTGGGCAAAATCCTACTCTTAGTACTGTTGTCCACTTTCTGATCAGCCTAGACATGACTTCAGTTTTTGGCCCGTAAATGAGTTGGATGGCTTCTTCAAATCAGCAGTTGAGTACTTCATGGTTGAGGTTGGATGGTAGAGGTGGTTTAATCATAGGGGATGATGTTGTTGCTACTTCCATACTCATCTCTCCTATGTTTTCAGTGAGATTTCAATTTGATTACTGCTGCCCTTACATTTTTTCGTTGATTATGGTGACATCTTTTGATGAGCAGATTGATTTCGAGCTTTGGCAGGCTTTGGGGCAGCTAGCTGTGAGTGTTTTTTCGGACATAGTTCATTCATTTATTGCTCCCACCTTGGTGAGTGACGCTCATTGCAATTACTTCATGGAGATGATATGCATAATTCCAGATGATGTCTTAATGATTGTAGTGGTTTGGGTGTGTTAGTGTGTTTGAAACCTTTCGACTGACACTTGGAGGTTAAGTGTCGATGTTATGATTTTGGTTAGCAACAATAGAGGTGTTTCCTGGTTGGCAAATTTCAGAGATGTGGTAGTGATTGACTTGCTTCATATTTGGGGCATCATGAGGTGTGATGCTGGGGTTTATTTTTTATGGTTGAGCAGGGTGTTTTTTATGTTGCCCAGAATTGTGATTGGCAGTGAGTTTGCTAATGTGGTCTTCTCCAAGTTTCCTTGGCAGGTTATATTTCATGGCATTGATTCCAATCCTCAGGGATTTCAGTATTGGTTTTGATGATGTTTACTTTTGTGGGTTCCAAGATAGGGGAGTGCAGCTTGGGCTCGATGGTTTGACAGTTGTGATCAGAGTGGTGCAACGTCATTATGGTGGTTCCTTTTTGAGACTAACTTGGAACCCTGGGATCATATTGTTTTGTAGTACAACTGTTTGGGATGAGACTTTCTAGAGTTTACTCTTGCGGTACATTAGTTTGGTTCTCTTGAAGAGCATTTCTCTGAGGAGTTGATCGAGTTTATACAACATTTGATTACTCTTCTTACAAGAGGTTTTCATGAGGTCTCTTGTGTTGGTACCTCGCATGGCAGTGCTTTGAGCAGATGGTGCTACATATCTCCTAGGTTGACTTGGGACCCTAGGATCTTACATGGTTTAAATGTGGATCAGTCTGTTTTTCTTGGAGTTGTGATGGCATTGCTTGAGGACAGACAATCTTTGGGAAGGGAGGACTGTAATGTCCCCCTTTTTTAGGGTTTCCTCATTTGGCAGTTGGTGCTATCTTTTGGGATTTGTGTCTACATATTCAGAGGAGTATATTGATGTCGCTAGAGAGTCTTCTAGGTTTTTCTGGGTTTTCTCTGATCATTGGTGGGCAGTATTGCTATTTTTAGCAATTACTATTTTTAGTAAGTTTCAGGGTATCTCAGTTTGGGCCGGTTTGGTGTTTGGACACACTTACTATTTTTAGCAGTATGCTATTTTTAGTAAGTGTTATTTTGGGAAATTGGTCTTGGTAGCAGTGTAGTGCAAGGTTTCCAGTTTGGGCAGTGCTTGGCAGTTACAGTTTGGTGAGTTTTAATGTTTTGGCATATTATTCTCTCAAGTCTTCAAAAGGGGATTTTATGACTTATTAAGTTATTAAAAACCCCCTTGGCTTAGTAGAGCAAAGTTGTTTTTAGAAAGGGGACAATGTTTTATCTTGTGTGGTGCCTAAAAGGGAGTTTACTTATCATTTTAAAAGGCTAATGTTATGCCTTATAAGGTGGGATGCCTAGTTTGGGCTTATCTTAAATAAAAAATCAAAAGTGAAACTTTGGAGGCATAAAGTTGGACACCCCTTTTGGGGTAATTTCATGTCATTTCATAAAGTGAAATGAGAGGGAAAAAAACATTCAAATTCAAATGCAAGTTGCCCTAACTTTTCCCTCACTTTAGAAATGTGAGTTTGAGCTCTCATTTGCATATGAGAACTTTGACAACTTAAGGAAACTTTGCTGGATTTTCTCCAGGATTTATATACTGCTGGTTGAGGACGAAACCCCTTATCTCTAGTTGCTGGTTTTGGTGGTGAGATCTATCCAAGCTGGTTGGAGTGGTTCTACTTCATAGATCACCTTTGCATTCACAGATTTTATGATATTCATCATTTTGGTTGTGTTAGAATGAAGACTTTCTCCGTATTTTGATGTGGGATCGGAGATTTTGGTGTGAAAAGTGATTGGGTTCTTATTGGAGTGTGTTTGGAGCTGTTTTGATACATTTTCAGAGGTCTAATACACTTTTTCCGAGTTTTGGAAAAGTTCATTTTCAGAGTGGCTGGAAGCATAAATCTGCTTGTAACTCCGTATGTGGGAAGTGCATCATTCTAGGTGTTGTTTCTATGGATTCCTTGCAGTTGGGCATCTCATTTTGAGCCTTCATTTGTATTGTTTGGTGAAGGAATGATTTACTAGAGCTGATCGCC
Source organism: Sequoia sempervirens (assembly GCA_007258455.2). NCBI lineage: Eukaryota > Viridiplantae > Streptophyta > Pinopsida > Cupressales > Cupressaceae > Sequoia > Sequoia sempervirens. The sequence continues at coordinate 326,795 of VDFB02279242.1, read as the reverse complement.
CCTCCTAAGGAGTCGTACCATTTTGAGGGTTTGCATTTTCAGACTTCCCTCTCAGAATAACGTTGTTCAGAGGTCTGCAACAGCGCGTTAATGGTGTCTTTTCACAGTTGAATGTTGGCCAATGTGAAGGAGAGTGCTGGGGTTTGATAGTTTATGCATTTGGTGTCTTCTAGGAGGAGTTGTATGCATTTTCTGCTCAATGAATGACAGAGGAAGGGACCTTATATGACTGTAATCAGGTCTGATATGTATTTCTTTAAGTCTGATTTCAATTATTATTATATGCTAAGATGATTTGTAATGGTTCAATATGATATGTTGCAAGTCTGTGTTATTTACTTTCAATGCAATGTTATTTCTATAAATCTCACACATGTTGAATGGAACCTTGAAACAAAACGAATCTGCAATCTACATCATACACAGTAAACAACAAAAAAAATCAGTGGTGGTTATTACAATATGGAAAATTATTCGATGTGAAATGATCACCATAGCGCATACTAACAACCGAGGCAGTATAACAATGATGTTTGGCACAATAGACATACATTTGTATCATAAAAAAATGTTAATGATGGGGCATATGTTGCAAGAAGAATCTAGGTTCTAGTCTAAAAATAGTATATATGTAAGAAAATACTTATCATGTTATATGAAGGTTAGATCAAAATGAAATATATTGCATCACTGGCCAAATATAGTGATATGAACTAAAGTGGAGCAGGATAAAAACTAATATAACAAACCTTTGTAACATGCAAAGATTGATATAATAACTTGTTCAGAAATATGTAGTGTATTAAGTAGCTCTTGGTTAATGAATGCATTCCAACAACAATGGAATTCATTATAGGGCAGGGCATCTCTTAGATGAGTGCCATCTTATGTAAATAAAGAGGAATCTTCAAACTAGGTGCAAATCACAACTGAAACATTGATTATAAATATGATGTTTCCACAGTGAATAATTGTTTGTTTAAAGATATTCTGGATAAAATTGTGTTAAAATGTTTTTGTACCAAACACAAAAATATGGCAGATAGATGTCAGAGTCATTGAAATGACTTAAAGCATCAAACACAATGTATGTACACCTAATAAAAAATTTGTGATGAGGATGAAACAGATGTTTGTGTATGAGTTGTCCATATAGAAGAGAAAGTACAAGTTAATGGGCAAATGAATTCTGACCCTTGTCCTCCCATTCATCCATCCTATGTAATATGACTGATATAAGTCATCACCAATGTGACACATGTAGTAAACTGTGACGGTGGCATTTGTCCTCTTAGGCTCGAGACTGGGAAATGTGGTGAGGACATCCCCTCCCATGCCCAAATGGTGGGGAAATTGGGGAGGCTTGTAATAACCTTGTTGGTAGTGTCACTCTAAGGTATGCCCCAACCAGAGTTTTAGGGATGGGGGATACCCTAGCCTCTCTTAAGCATCTTGGGGACCTTTAGTTTATCCATTGGCCCACACTTCCATTAAATCAGTGGCTTTGCAGTGCTCCTTTTGCTTGTGTAGTAGAAAGGGGTTTGTTTTAATCTTATACTCTTGAAGACAGTGATTAGTGGAGATATTTAGCCACAAAGCATCCTCCACAATGATTGCCAAAAGTGTCCATTGTTAGGAATATTACATCATTAGGTATCTTTGTTATGGTTTATTAGTCCAAATATTAAAATATCATTTGTGAAGAATTATTGTATGGGATTGTAATATTCAAGTTGTTAGAACAACTTGTCTATAGAAAGAAATGGCTATAGGAGGTTATACTAGTTCTCCTATAATTGAGGAGATAACCCTCCTATAAATATGTATTGAATGAAATATGAGATTTTGTGATAGAAGTAAAGTATTATTGTGTATAATTTTTTTTCAGTTTAGCTTCTATGACTCTGCCTCAAATTCCCGTCATAGTATCAGAGCAGAAAATGATATATGGATGGGGAGGTTATTCTTTCTCCTAGTTATGTGAAAATTACTTGTGTGCCTGCATATGCAAGCCTATATGTATTTTTATACCTATTTTTTGTTTTCCTTTTGTTAACAGTTTGAGAAATTGGAAAGGGTTTTGGTTTAGAGAGATCTGAGTACAAATCTTTTGTTATTCGTTTTGTAAATATTCAAAAAGAATTATTACAGGTGCACTTGTTGAGAGAGCGATGAGGGGAATATTGCTGTGATTGATTTTTGGGCTTGTTTATAGAGGTGAGATCCAAGCTTGACCTCGAGTCCACCCTTGGAATACCCGAAACAGAGCTGGTAGCTGACATTGGCTGCTATGGAAGTAACAAGGTGAAGGCTTCTGCTCAAATTAATGAGCAAGATTATTGTCCAGCCTTGTGAGAGCCCCTTGGCGACAAAATTGCTAGCCGAAATATCAGTAGGAAGGCTTCGTATTACTCTGTCAGATATACAATTGAGTTTAAAGAAGGAAGCCTTTCGATCTGCTTTTCGTCATTGCATAGTATTCAACCATAGATTTCAATTGGGTATCGTGGCTGTCTGGTCCAAGAAACCTACAATGGATCCTTCATGATGGACAAAACAGGTATTAGAGATGGATCAAATGGATGTCAACATATTATCATTTTTTTTTGAAAACTGGTAGGTTTTGGAGACATTTCTGGATGTGATACTATGTCTGGTCATCATGGTAGGTCTTATTATTAGTTGATAGTGGAAACCCAAGTTGGCTGGCTTGATTTTTATTTGAATGAGGTCTAAGGTTTGATTCACCTATATTGCTCCTCCTAGTTTTGTTACTCGCCGCCTCTAGTTTTCTCTTACTGCACTCTTGGCTTATCCTCTCTTAAATAAGCTTGCTCCAAGTGCTTTGCCATTTTGAATTTCTTGCACTTGAAGCATGTATAAATCTTGATTCTAAAATTGAAGCATTAGAGTGTGTGGCATATGCAATATTGGATGAATAGATACTCAAGATGAGTAGTATCAACCTTGAAATAGTGTGACAGCTAAAAAGTCGTCGAGCGGCAATTTCTGCCAGAGTGCAGATGGTGAGAGATGAGTCAGAACAATTGTTGGATGATGATGGGGATATGAATGAGATGTATCTAACTGATAAATTAACAAGAGTGCAGATGGTGAGAGATGAGTCAGAACAATTGTTGGATGATGATGGGGATATGAATGAGATGTATCTAACTGATAAATTAACAACAAAGCAAAATAAGAAGGCCTAGCAACATAACATCCACTTTGAAAAGGCCACTGTCCTCTGCAACTTGGCTACCCTTCATAGCCAGATGGCGCTGGCCATGGATCACACCACTCCTAATGCTCTCAAGCAGGCGTGCAAATCCTTCCAAGCTGCCATTGGGGGTTTTGCCTTTTTGAGGGATAATATTTCCATGAAGGTGTCACTTGTGTCCTCCACTCTCAATGTCTTTGTAGAGTGTGCTGGCATGCTGGAAAGGCTTATGCTTCCGCAGGGGCAGGTGTTCTTTTTCAAAAAGGTTATGTCAGGCAACAAACATCCAATTTCAAAGGTTCTTCTGAATAGCAATTTGGTGGACCATTGCATCTGCAAAGTGTGAGCTATTTTGTTGAGTGATAGGTTTTAAATTGTAGTTAAGTTTGACTAGTTTCATAACAGTAGGTTGTTATAATTTATTGTCCATTTATTGTTAGTTTAGTGTCAAAGTTTTATAAAAAAAAATAAAAATTGATTCAATTGTAATTGGACACATTACTGCTTGTACACGATGTCCATCTTGTGGTGGGGAATACTAAAACTAAGTCTAAAAGCCAAATTTGCTAAATAAGTAGCAAACCTACTAGAGGATGGAGGCACAAGAGGTTGGAGGACATTTAGCGACCTCTTGTTAGTCACTAGTGATGGGGTTGCAAAACTGTTTTAGTGACATAATTACTTGTGCCAAAATGACTAAAGCCAAGATTAGTTTCAAGGTGGCAGCAGTAACCGTCTCATATCATTTATGATCAAGGTGACAGTGATCTATAATGATGGTTGCATATGCGACAACAAGAACTTAGTTTTCAATATTTATGATTGGATGTGTCTGTCCCCAATCTTAATTGTTGTGAGCAGATGTGTGTGTCCCTGTTCATAACTTCAATATTGGATAGATGTGTTAGTAGTCCCTATCCTTGGTTCCATGGGTAGATGTGTTCCTATCCTTGAATAAAGTTTAGAAGCATAGTGAGGCGAGTTCCACTATTGTTGATCTTGAGTAGATGTGTATGTCCTCACTCATAGCTTATGTTTTTGATGAATTACTAAACATGGTCATCAAATATTGTTAGTCCACGTATCCCAATTTGGAGAATGATGTAATATGGGGGGGTGTTAGGAATATTACATTATTAGGTATCTTTGTTATGGCTTGTTAGTCCAAATATTAGAGTATCATTTGTGAAGAATTATTGTATGGGATTGTAATATTCAAGTTGTTAGAACAACTTCTGTATATAAAGAAATGGTTATATAAGGTTATACTTAGTTCTCCTATAATTTAGGAGATAACACTCATAGAAATATGTATTGAAGGAAATATGAGATTTTGTAGTAGAAGCAAAGTATTATTGTGTATAATTTTTTTCAGTTTAGCTTCTATAACTCTGCCTCAAATTTCTGTCATCCATGTATTAAGATTCCCAGCCCTAAATAATAGAGTAGAACCACTAGTTTTCAAATGTGTTTCAAGAATCGTTTTGCATCTTTGGGTGCATTTACAGTTTTGTTGCAAATAATGAAGTCAACCATAATGATCTTGGATTAATGATAAATTACTTGAAGGATAAAATCAAGCTGACATTGATTCATAAGTAATTTGCTAACATCAGTCTGAATGAATTTCCAAGGTTGAATTTAGTGTGAGTTGCTTGTATTAGCCAAGCTTCCGAATAGAATGTTTGCCTTGGGTTGAAAGAGATTACAAGTAGACATAATAATCAACACTCTTGTGCCTGGCTCACCAGTAGAGGTTATCTTCAAAGATGCTGTAGTCCTGTCAATTTCAACGTGCCTGTTCTCGAGCAAAAGCTCAATGGAAGTTCCAACTAATAGACAACTGATTCCAATGTGTTGCCTTGGCCTTGTTGCACTAGTAGCTTAGTCCAAACTGGCTTTTTAGTCACAGAAGGATCTATGCAGCAACATACAATCAAAGCATCTTCAAATCTAACACGGGGACTTTCTACAAACAAATTCCATGTATTGAAAACAAGGCTCTCACAACTGAATCAAGGCTGCTGCACCTTCAGCTCAATTTCTGCTTAGAAAAACTTCATTGCCCTTGATGCTGTTCTTATCTTCTCCTTGTTTGCTGCTCTGCAAAATTTACTCATAATAGAGAAGCTTTGAGGTTTTGTTATGTGAGGGGTTTGTTTACTTTTGGGATTGAGAGAAGATATTTATCAGTGCTTGACCTCCGTGGGCACTTACAGGCATCATCAGGGTGCTTGGATGTCTCACTCCCTTTGACACATCAAGTTGATGTCCCTTGAATGGCCATATGCAGCAAGGGATAGCCTGAAATTGGTCCTCCATCCCAGGAATATACAGTGGAGACATGGGTACTTGTCTCCCAAAGCTAGGGACATCTCCAGTATGATTGGCGATAAAAAATGTTTTCCTGTGGAAATGAATTCCGAGAAAAGTGATCTTGAGACCTTTATACAATGCAAGCATTGTTATTCAAAATTGCCTGATTTTGTATTTATCATCTGGTTTGTAAATGTTTCGTGCAAATCAACATTGACTATTGAAATGTTCCAGGTTCTTGATTCTATCTTGCTCTTTCCATTGTCCTATCTTTTTTTGGGAAAAAGGATCTTTCTGTGTTGGAACTTGGGATGTTGTAATTATGAATTTCTATTTATGTTATTTATCAAGAACTATTTTTCTGAGATTTCATGTTGTATTTTCTAATATTTTAATCTTGTATAAACTACAATTGAATGCGCATATTCATTTTGTAAAATGATACAGTTATCTCGGAAATGGACTCATTGTATCACAACAGTTTTATTCTTTGCATTTGGATTTTGGTCATTATGGGAAGGCATCACAGACGAAGGGTGCGTTTATCTTACAACTCCTCAAGTTAACTAGCTTTTACTCTCTGTTTATCCTTTTTATATTCTCTATTAATTAAAAAAGGGAATAAAGGCACTTCTTTTCCTGCAGAGAGTGCGAAGAGTTCGCTGAGGTGGAAGCTAAGCTTGTTAGTGATGAATTCATTACCCTATGGATTGACCAATCATTTAAACTTCTATTTAATAAGTTGCTGGTTAAGTAACATGTTGCTTTTAAGTCAAATGACACAATTGGGGAATTTTATAAATCTGACTAGAATATTCTTTGGGTGCATTTTTCAGTCCACTGGTTGGAAGGATAACGCCCCTTCTAATAAAGCAACAATAAACGGGAGTAAGGTATGCAAGTAACTAAATTATCTGAAATTTGAATTTATAAATTTCTCCTTGGAATTTATTGCCTTGTTTACCATGGTGATTTCAGGAATTTTTATTCTGGCTCCTGTTTGTATTGCATTGAAACTATGAAACATTGATGTTTTAGGGGTTTGTTGCATGGTTCTATCAAGGAATTGGGTGTGTTAGTGTTCTGCCTCCAAAAACATGTTAGTTTTTTTATAGGTAACAATTCTGGTTTATGTTAGTAGGTTGAAGATGATAAGAAAAAACAGCAGAGACCATTCTTCTCTAAGTTCTTTTCACCAATTCTTCTCGAGGCAAGTAATCTATATTAACCAAAAATTATTAAATAAACAAATTTGTCATACTTGCAAATTTAGGTGCCTATAAAGAATTCCTATTTTCATGAAGAAGGGTTTCTATCTCACATTTGCAGGCATTTTCCCTGACTTTTTTTGGAGAGTGGGGTGATAAGAGCCAGGTACGCAATGCCTCTCATTGCAGTGAGTTTGGAAAGAGAAATTTCTGTTGAATGTTATTATGTTCATGATGTAAATTCAGTTGGAATTGATTATTTATTACACTGATATCACTTTGCAGATTGCTACTATAGGATTGGCTGCAGATATAAATCCATTTGGTGTAGTTCTCGGGGGTATTTTGTATGTTTCTCCCTGGATATCTAAGTTATTAAAGGCCTCTCATTTTGTTTAATAGAAGTTAAAATGGATTTTAAATTTTGATAATTCAGGGACCAGTTCTTTTTCCCTTTATCTGTGCATTGATGCAGAACATCTGTTTATACCCTTCAATTCTCATCCGGTGATATATATTATATCTTGTGATTCTGAGTAATATATTATGACAGACAAGTAGGATTTACAAAAGGTTTCTGGACCAATGACCAGTCAAAAACCTAATGGACTTTAATTGGAAGGAATTAAAGTGTTTAAATGTTGTCATTGTAGAGGGCAGGCTTTGTGTACTGCTGCAGCTGTGTTTGGTGGCAAGAGTTTGGCATCTCGTATATCTGAAAAGATGGTAAATTATCTGCACTGTATCCTTTTTCTGCTGGATGAACTTCAGTTCAGATTGTAATGATTATTTTTTTTATTGCCTCTTTTCCAAGCAGGTTGCAATTTCTGGTGGAATTCTGTTCGTTGTTTTTGGAATTCAGTGTTTACTGACAAAAGCGGAGACTGCATAAGTATCCACTCATTTGTGGATGTTGACTGGGGATGATGTTTTGCATAAGTATCCTCTTGTCGTATCTGCCCTTCATAGTTTATTTGCTGGGACTGCAATTCTGCATCTTCATGGCTAATTTTTTCATCGAATGGGATGATTGCCAGGTAGATTGCTGCAGTTATTGCAACATAACTCTTTTGGAAAAAAAACCCTCAGACTCCTATTATTTTCTCTTGGTCAACTCTTCTTCCTTGTATAACTTGCCACAGCGTTCATGTAATCGGATTCGCATTGGCAGGGCAAGCAAATCATTTGTTGCTTGAGATTCACGGGATTCAACATTTTCCCAGTAATCGTTGTTAGAGAATTATCTACCTTCAAATTTTGTAGTTAGAAATTTGGCAATAAGCATCGAGCTCAATAGAATCTTTTTCTGTGTGCTTTCATTCCATTTGCTGAACAAATTTACCATTTTAAAGAAGATTGCTGATAGCATAGCAGAATGGTATTTATGAAACACTAGAATTTTCCAGTATAATAAACGTTGCAATGAAAAAATTTCATACAAAGGCTGTCTGTGTTTAACTTAAGAACTTCTGAGACGAGCATGAAAATAAAGAAGGCCAAAGACCATTTTCAAAGCGCCATTTTTTTTTAATTGGAATAAGAAAAGCGTAGTTACAGAAACAGGAAAAAGAAGAAGACAAAGCAACTACAGATCAGTTTGTGTATGGACAGCAACAGTTACAGAGCTAAACCAGCCTTGAATGACTGTACAGCAACAGCTACAATTTGCTGCCAGTCACAGCCACAAGCCAATTAACAAAAGGACTCAAACGGACAATAAAGAAAGCTCCAATTTGCAAGTGTATGTCCCAAAAACTATAAGGCTAAACCGCCACAGAGAAGAAAACTGAAAGTAACCAAGTTATTGAACTCCTCCCAAAGCTGCAATTGGCACTCTGCTGTCTCTACCTCCTTCAGTGCTGACACTTGGTTTTAGTCACAAAGTTAAGTTTCCAAATCAGCCTGTCATTACTGCCATGTAGCCAAATAAGTCTCAATCTTTTCCTCCTTTTAAGCTCGTCCATCCTTCTGTATCTTCGCCTACTTCTTTGTATGTGTTGACCATGAGTTTTGAGCAACAACTGGTGGTTCCAGTAAGCCTCCATAGCAGCCCCTTCAAAACACGACCACAATCCCGACTGATCATTAACATTATACTTTGCCATTTGGCACAGCAGAACTGAGTCTGCAGGTAGTTTAACGTCTTCCTGAGCTCAGGATTAGCTTGGAAAGAGGACTGAAAGAAAGTGATATAAGGAGAGGAGTTTGTAGAAAGACGAATAAATTCAGTTTGAAAGGAGTAAAAGGTGTGTGAGAAAGCGGCCATGCATTGGAGTCTCCATATATGCTTAAGGATGATGTGTCTGAATGTCTGAGTGATAGTATTGTGGTACCTGGAAAATCCAAGAAGAGCCTTCTCCAAGACCAAGCCTGCGGGAAGAGTGCTGGGAAGTTGGAAAACAAGGAGTTCCAAAGGTGTTGCACATGGTGGCAAAACCAGAAAGTATGTTTAATGGTCCCTTTTTAAGCACAGAAGGGGCAAGATGGAGAAGGGGAAATGAAGGAGAGGCGGTCACCAATAGGGACTTTGACATCGAGGACCTTCCAAGCAATCGACGTAGTACAATGCTGATATGAGCGAGATGGGCATGGGCATTTTTTAAATTACTGAAAATGATTATTTGATTCTGACTCCTTTTATGGAAGTCACGTGTTGAGAGGACTTAAAAATATAATTTAGCTAAATCTGAAATTTAAAAAAAGTCAAAGGGTGCAATTACCTATATGTGTTATATTGATTTGGATTCGGGAATAAATGAAACCACACTTCACAATAAAGATTTATAGGTTTCATTGTTTCTCTTAAATTAAGAGAAAATTAGATCTAATGAGAGCTGATATTAAAACAAATTTAGATTTGAGTGATTGAGACAAAAATATATAAAATGTTGGAAATGGATAGAAAGTTTATTTAGTTTCTAGTGTGATGTTGGTTTTGACTTGTTTTGATTGATATGTCGTGATAAAAGACTGAAAGTTGAAATTTGGTATTGGAACGTGGATTAATTGTGACAATTTTGGTGACATTTCTATTACTTGGGATTAGGTTGAGCCCATGGTTTTGTCAGACAATTTGGTCCTATATGAATATGTCTTCTTTGGATTTTAGTATCCATTCGTCTATGCCTATGCATGCACTTGAAACTTGGTGTTGCTGAAAAGTGTATTTAGCGGATTGCTATAAAGGGAACGCTATTGTTGTACTTGATTGCAGTCAAGCCTCGTGGTTGATGTATAGTATTGAGAACATGCAAAAAAAAACAAAAGAGAATGCAAATGTTAATACAACTAATGTAACTAAGATCAAGACTTATATGATTGTAAGTGTGAGTGAGTGTCTTTTGAAATGTTTGTTCTAACAATTGATTATCTTAAATGACTGGGGTGATATCCTTAAATACAAGTTCTAGATGCACAACTCAAGACCTTTAGCACATTGGCTAATGGGATGCCGTCATGGAAAAGTTGGCTTGGGAGGTGAGAGATTTGAAATTTAAATTAGGACTAGACCATACACAATTTTGTCTAGGGATGCAAAACCCTAAGGAAATGGATTGGTCTTGTTATGAGGTGGTAGATAGATATTAGTGATGAGTTTAGGTTGGAGATGATTTGATTGTCAAATGGGCCAAGTTGAGTACTAAGGCTATGTATTCATGACATCCACATAAAGTGACCTAAAACAAACAAGTAACAATACAAGTTATGGACTTTCGTCCCTTATAGTTTCTATTTATTATAATATATTTTGTAAATAATAAAATTATCAAGTATGAATTGCTTATACATTGCAATCTACCTCCGTCAAATTTAGACCTAATGCAATGATGACCTTAATCATGTGTTAGTGCAATGTAGTGGTGAGTTGTTATAGATCAAGTATCTAAGGAGTAATATTCAAATCCTTTTGGGGACAAAGATGAAGCCCCATGATTGTGATCTCTTTGCTTTGATTAATGCAAAAATCAATAAGCATATACATTAAGTTGGTTGAATGAGGTTCCTCTATCTATAATTTTCATGTTTACTTGGAAGTAGAAATAGAACTTAAACACTACACTTTGAGAGACCAAAGATATTTAATATCTATGGTATCAAGTGTCAATGATGTGCCATTTTTAGGGGCATCAATTACCATCTCCACTAAAGTAGCTATGAGTTGCATGGGTAGGTATTTGGGAGTGGTTTGTAATGGCCAACAATAATAAAATGAAGTAGAAATGGTAAGGTGATGACTAGTTAAATGAGGTTAAAGTTTGACATATAATTTTGGTTGTGTACCTCGAGTGAGGAGAGGAGATAAATACAATTAGTAGGTGTATGGTTTGATCCAAGCCAATGCGGGCTTTGATCATATGTCTTTACTTTTAAAGGGTTCATCTAGAGATGGTAAGGTTCCTTTATGTGGGTTCATTTAGAGATGGTGGTGGCTAGAATGAGTCCTATGTGGTTGACTAAGGTAGTAAATAATTGAGTTAGAATAAAATATGAAATTAAAAGTAATTTAGCTAGTTATCACATATGCACAAGATAAATACACAACATGATAACACAATAATAGTATTCTATGAAGTGAAAAGAAAGATGTATAATATATTGGGTATTGTGAACACTAAAATATAAGGTAAAATAATAGAAAACAAGCATCAAACAAACACCCTACACTATATCAAGAATGGACCTCTGATGGAGCAAAAGGAATGCAAATGACAAAGAGCAAATAACTCCTTACTACACAAACCTTTTATGACCTAAGTGTTGTCCTCCAATTGATTGTTGATGATTAAGTGGAATGTGGATGCCCATTTTTGTTGCATAACCTTGTTGCATATAATCTTCTTCCCTGAAGTGGCTTAGGGAATGTTTGATTTATAGATTTGGTGAGGATAAATGGAGGGTTGATATTTGTTTAGGGTGGATGGATAGGATTTCATGAGATGAAATTTGAATTTGAGAGGAATGAGAGTTTAATGCTAGTGTTTTGTGAATGGAAGTTGCTAGGTTTGACTTAATTAAATGAAAGATTGAGATAAGTTATAACTTAAATTTGGATTGGAGATATTTGGAGATGGGTGGCTATGATTAGCTTGGTTGACTTGATAGCTATTATTGAATGTTGACTTTATTTTGGATTGGTGACTTGTATTTATTTTACTTTTTAATTGTGAATGAGACATGATTGTCCTATTAGTAGGGGATTCAATTGAGATTTTAGGTTGTTAGACAATTAATAAAATAATAATATTATTTAATTAGTTAGGGGAGATGGATGTAGGATATTAGTTTAATTAAATAAATATGATTTATTTAATTAATGGATGACAAAGGGAATGCTAGAGAATGAGTTCCAACTAATTAAATAAATATAATTTATTCAATTAATTAGTGTTGAGATGATGTGATTGTGGTTACAATGGGCCTAGTATGGTGTAAAAAGTGGTGAAATAAGCAAAAGTGGTAGTGTAGATGTGTAGTTAGGACAGTCAATTTTAGGTGTCTACATTTTTTCCCATCTTTGAGACAATGTTGTGACTAGTAAAAGTAATATTATTTCAAAGAAGATAATTATAAATGTTTGGTGGGAGAGAGCTAGTAGTAGGATGCCCCAATCACTTGTAAGAATGGGGGTTGGAAATGGGTTAGTGATGCTCCCTGAGAGAGTAGGTGGGTTGATAGGACTTGAGTGGTCTCTCTAAAGTAGAACCAAGCTTGAAGGGATAAAGGTGGATGGGAGTTGGAAGAGATAGGAGTGGGGGGGGGGAGATGGCTAGATGTATGGAGGTCAAAATGCAAGGAAAGGAAGAGTTAGTTATAGGAAATAATTAAAGTGATAAGATGGGAATATGCTATGACTAGGTGATGTGATGGAAATTAGATGCAAGTATATGCTAAAATATGAGAAACAATTGAGATTTGTTGTAGCACTGGGTGCTATGGAACAAGGAATAAGGACTAAGGTGACGATGTTCCAAGTGTGTGGGGGATTGATATCCAAGTAGACGTATGATCTTATACACCATGATATGGAAGACCATGATGATGTTGGTCATGATGTGCCCCAAGAATCAACTCACAAATATGGGTGTTAAAAGAAACCCACACAAGGAAGCATGCTCAAACAATAAAGAAAGAAATGAGATTTTTCCCTTGATCAAGATAAAATCCAATGATTGATTGTGGATGTGGGAATGGTATATCCCAAGAAAAATGCTAGTATTAGAAATGATATATCTTGAATGTAATTATTGGTTGATTTAAACAAGGTTTAGATTTCAACAAGCTTAAGGATGAAGCTTATGGATGCTTTTGGATATGTGCTGGGATTTGGCAAGATTTTGCTATGATATTGTTGATATGGTGTTTGGATAATAAGGAGCTCAGACTTGTGGAGTGACTGCATGAATCAAATGTGGATACTAGATAGGAGATCACAATCTCGAACGTTTGAGCATTTGAAGTTTAGGATTATGGATATAGGGTTAGGATTGGATTTGCATTGTGGTATGTTTAGGACTAGCCAATGTTCAACTTGTTTAAAGAGAAAAACCATTCTTGTACCAAGGCTAAAGGTGTTGAAGGGATGAAAGGATGAATTTATTGATGACAATAGTGGATGGAAGGATGGAATAGGAAAGAAATAATGGATGGACATTGAGAGGTGATTTGGAATGGACATGGAGGAGTGGATGTAAGATGTGGTTTCCAAGGACTACGTTGTATAGAAATATATGAACCTACTCTAGATATGACATTCATGTATGGTGCTATGCTTGGACACATGGAGTCATTGTCAAAACATGTTCTGAGATCTTGTTCACTTCCTTATCAATGCCAAAAGTGGGAAATATTCGATAGATAGGTATAATGGGATTGATATGTGGATTGATGGATGGGAAGGACAAAATCGTATGATATGGATGCTTGGCTAATGGTTGTTAAGGATGGATGGGGTGATGGGTGGAAGAAGCTTTCCCCCAAGTGTATGGTATACATAGATTTACACATAACACTCACAAACAAGTTTTTATCATAGTTTTTCCCAATGTGCCATAAAAATGGTTTTCACTATCATATGCTATTCTTTTCTTTACTATTTTCTTTTTTCTTTTTTAGTTTTTTTTTTTGGATTTAAGCATCTACTTCCATGGTAAGTTGATTTAATATCCCATTTTAAATAGCTAATTTAGGTGGATCATGCTACTAATATTGTGCTTGATGGATGCTATTATGAGCTTTAATGCGTGTTGGGTTGGCTTATACTAGGGTGCTGGCAAGAGTAGGAGGCAAGTTGGATGGATGATTTATGTTTATGCAAAGGTTTGGATGAAATAGATGTGGTCATAGAGGTATAAAAGATGATGTATTGAGATGGGAAATAGGGATGGAATGATAAAATGATGGGGGAAATATAAATAGAATTAAGACTGACAAATTCACACATGTATTCTAATATTGGATCTTTGTTGGATGTTAGAACGACTTTTGAATTTTTAAATGTTGGGACTCATAGGCTTAAGGGATCTTGGATTTTTATGTTCTTGGATGGTGGGGATATTGATTTTAGATATTGTTCTTGGAGTGCTAGATTTTGGGACCCAAATGGTTTGGTGTTTTGGTATGTTAGATTATTGCTTGGATATTTGAAGTACGAAGGTTTAGGATTGTCACATTTTGGGTTCTAGATGGATTTCCAATTTTCATACTTTTGGAATTGTAGATCATTGGCTTTAGAATTTAGACTCGTGGAGTTTTTCTTTGAGGTCCCTAGATTTTGAAGGTTGGATTTTGGAACCCAAATAAACTTTGGATGTTAAGATATTGGGATTTTAGATTTTTTTTTGAATGGAAGGCTTAGGTGTATGGGATTTTTTAATCTATGTAGATTTTTGAGTTTGCAATACACATATTTTATGCATTTGGAGGGATTCTTTGGGATATTATTATGCACCCATGTGTATTTTAAATCTTGTTTAATGACCTCTTAGGGAAATATTATCTTTGAATCCCATGAAGGTGGTGATGGCTTCATAATTATAGAAAATATTATAAGGTGTGTTCTTTCATTGATCTATGATGATGGATTTAGGAGGTTGATGGTTAAGGTTGGTTATGGGGTCAATGAAAGGGTCGATGATGCGGTTGATGGAAGGATTGGTGGTTGGGGTTATAAAAGGATTAGTGACAATATATTACTTCAATGAATGATGAGAATGCTCCATTTTGATGCGTGGAGAGGTTACCCTAGTGCTTGTGGGAGTAACAACTTTATTATTCTTATCAAAAGATTTATATTCAATGCCTTGGAGTCCTTGGTTTGCATGAACATGAATGGGTTCAAGAATTCCTTGTTTGTAAAGGCCTAATCATTTTCCTTAATAGTTCATGATTCTGCACATTTTATTTATGATGGGATATTTGTTACTTCAAAAGAAATATGCAAATCCATTGTTAATTAGTTTGGAGCTATTGGAATTTTTAAATTTCTTGTTTACAAGGAAACCAAATTGAACAAAGGTAGTTGGTCCCAACGGGTAGGGCATTGATTCTTGTATGGGGTTAATGTGGGATTGATAGTATTCTTATTATTTTCTAGGATAAATGGGATTGATGTGGGCATTTTGACCTTGAGTTGGTTGTGGAATTTTTTTATCATGTGTTGGAAAAGGATCTTGATCTTCATATTGCATGTGGGTGCACTTCACTTAAGATTGATGTCTCCTTGATCAATTAGTTCTTGGATGTAGTTTTTCAACTTCAAGCATTGATAAGTGGGATGTTTTTGGATTTTGGATTTTATAGATCTTATGGATCACATAAAAGGGGTAGATTTCCTTCTCTTAGCTTTTTATATAGGTTGATTTAAGGGAACAATTTTAGGGGATTTTGGATGACCTCAACATTCTCATTCTTGCTAAGGGTATGCCACAACTCAAATTCATATTTTTTTCTTATGATTCCTTGTTTTGATTAAAGGGGAAAAACAAGTTTTGAAGGGACCCGAAACCCTTTACAATAAAAACAAGTTTTGAAGGGACCCAAAACCTATTTTTTGTTCATGTCCTACAACATTTTTTCTTATGATTCCTTGTTAATAGCCTTTGGACAACATTATTTATATCTATGTTGGATTTTATTGGATTGATTAGTTTGATTGGGTTGATTGGATTGCTTAAATTGTTTCTTAAGATTTGAAGGTTTGGGTGATGGAGAATTTATCCAGGCATATAGGTTTGATAATTTCTCATTTGAGGTGTGGATTTGGTCAAGCACATATTGATTTTAGCTTTGATTTTGGCACAAATAACCATCTTATTAGTGAGGGTTAACACATGGTTCAAATGGATTGGGAGCTTCATTGGTGGACACATTAAGACTAATAGGAGTTTGATGGAGGGTTGAATGACTAAAAACACAATTTTTTGTTCATGGACTATAAAGGGTTTCGAGTCCCTTCAAAACCTATTTTTTCCCTTTAATCATGGCCTACAACATTTTTTCTTCTGAATCCTTCTTAATAGCATTTGAACAAAATTATTTATATCTATGTTGGATTTATTGGATTGATTAGTTTGATTGAGTTGATTGGATTGCTTAAATTGTTTCTTAATATTTGAAGGTTTGGGTGATGGAGAATTTATGCAAGCATATAGTTTGATAATTTCTCATTTGAGGTGTGGGTTTGGTTGAGCACATATTAATTTTAGCTTTGGTTTTGACACGAATAACCATCTTCTTAGTGAGGGTTAATACATGGTTTAAATGGATTATGAGCTTCATTGGTGGACACATTAAGACTAATAGGAGATTGATGGAGGGTTGGATGGATAAATTAGGATTTGTAGGGGTGGATGGATTAGGATTAGCATGGATATAGAAAGTTTCTAATGGATGGTGGACCATAGAGATTGATGGATGGTTGGATGGAATATGATCTATATGGATTGATGGATAAGGACTAGGATTAACATGGATGGATGGATGATTAGATTTTTAAGGATTTGTAGGGGGTGTATGGATTATGATTAGGATTACTATAGATGGAGGGATATTTGATGGCTTAAGATTTATAGGGGTGGATGGATAATTATGATTAATATGGATGGAGGGAGGATTTGAATGGGTTGATGGATAATTTAATGGATGTTGGAATATAGAGATTGATGGATGAAATAGGATTAAGAGAGGAGAAGGGATGGTTTGATGGATTGGGATCTATATGGATAAATATATTAATATTAATATGTTTGGATAATGACCTATAATTTTTAGAGATTAATGGAGGTGACCTATAGGTTTGATGGATGATTGAAGGGAATAGGATTAATATGGGAAGATGGTGGATTTGATGGTTTAAGATTTGTATTTAGAGTGGGTGATGGATTAATACTAGGATTGATGTGGGTAGATGCATGAGTTAATATATTTGATGGAAGAGGATTAGCCATGTATGGTTCTTGTTTACCCTACCTAGGTGTTTAAGGTTATAGTTTGGGGGAATCTTGGATCCCATTCCTATAAGTTACTTAACCGTACATCTTTGTCCCACTCTAGGATATAATCTAGTGGAGTGTTTCCCTTGTGATATAGATGACCAATGGATCTGGGAATTAGGTTTGCAGGATAGTTAGTGCTATGATTCTCTTGGGCTAAGGGGTCTTGATGGTTTATTCTTGGGTGATTAAGGTATATAAAAAACTTTCTTGAGATAATGTTGTTTAGAGTCTCATTAATATATTCATCATGGTCTACTAAACTATCATATTCATGATATTTGTCTTGATTGACATGAACAACATCATCATCAAAGTCAGAAGGGTTTTTAGATTGGTTGAAAAGGGGGTCATGATTTTTTTTTTGTTTGGATTATAATTTGAAAATATTTGAATCAAGTTTCACAAGTTTAGCAAAATAAAATAAACAATGAAGACATAAGAACACCCTACCTATTCAAGTAGAAGTGTTTGATTTTATAGGTCCACAAATATACCTTAACCTAGGCATAACTAATATTATTTTTAATCTCAAGGCATTGACTAAAAGCATGATTTTTGTTCATGGCCTATAATCCATTTTTAGAAGTATGATGTGAGTAAATTTTTGGGGCTAACTACTTACTAGTGCACAAAAAATACCAAATGAATGAAATGTTAATTATGATAGACTTGTAAAAGATATTCTAGAGTTATCCTCAATATTCTTAAAGGAATGTGAGGGTTGAATTTGTGAAAGAAGGTTTATGTCTTATGGCCCAATATAAGAGGAAACTCGCTCTCCTCCTTTGCAATCTATAAATTTTCTTGCAAGCTTATCCCAAAATGAAAAATGTATCCCTAAGGGATAGTATTTCAATTCTCTCCTTAATTTCTATAACCTGTGAAAACACATAGGTTCAGGTCACCAATTTGTGATGAAATCTATGCCAAGCTTGCTAAAAAGAAACTAAAGAAAAATGACCAACCATTTTTTATTTCCAAGATCTTGTAGTGTAAAAAAGAGCATACATGGGTTAGCCCTTTTGGGGAAACAAAAAAGTGACAAAAGGAATGTTTTTGAGTCTCAAGATCAACTTGTGTGAGAGAAGATAATACATATTCCAAGTCAAGTAAGAAAAGAAACAAGCTCATTGAGCTTTAAAAAATTAATGTGAAGGAGATTGAGTACAAAGAGTGTTTTCTATTTCCAAGATTATCATATGGTGCAAGGGAAGAGCATACAGACTCTTTGGGCCCACAATCTTAGAAAAATATTTGATTTTATTTTAGAAAAGATAAATGAAAGCAAGAAAAAGGGTTTCTTAGGATTATGTCTTGGACAAATAAACATTAGTCTTTTTGTGAATGGTCTTCTACTAATGAACTTGTAGCAAAAGGGCTAGCAATATGACACTAATAGACCAAAAGGATCCTTGCAAATAATGTGTGTTAGTGAGAAAAAATTAGAACTTAACAAAATGATAAAAAATATAGGCACACTATTGAATATAGTGTATGTGTCATTGGAAGTGTGAATGCATAATTTGACAAAGCACTTACATTGATAGATTTTTTTTTTCTTTCTAGAATGTAGAAATGATACTCTGAATACACAAACACTTAATTATACACACTAAACTCAATGCACACACTCTTGTATGAAATAAAAAATGTTGATATGATTACAAAATGCTAAAACATAGAAAATAGGGATAGAGAAACACATGCACCTATAGTGAGTGGACCTCCACTACTAGGTTTTATAGCTGTGCTATAGAGTATTATAATTGAGACAAAACCTAGTCAAATTTATAAGGGAGGGAGGCTCTCCCTTCCAACCGGATCAAAAAAACTCACAAGAATCAATGGGAAAAGACTACAAATACATAATAGGAACATAATTTGGAAGATAAATCTGAAACTTATATTATCTTCAAACATGTAAAATATTACAAATATTCAAAGCTCATGGGCTCCTCCACAATCTTACATGCGACACCTGCAACAAACTTATCTTCAACAACCTCGTGCCAATCTCGACAACATCTAGGTATGCTAACCTTCCTTCTCCAAGCCCCCTACCATTCATATCTTCTCTAATCTTCTCCCTCAAGCCATCCAGGTGTATCCTAGGGTTTTCTTCACATACTAACTTCACCAACAAGCTTCCTTGCCTTGAGCCACACACCCTACCCAACTCCTCCTTAGGATACCTAATAGGGCTTACAAGATATATCTATCCTGCCTCAAGCTGCCCAAAATTTAATTCATTTGTTACAAAGAAATTTCCCTCATTCTCTTCCCGCCAACCCTAAGATCGGATATGCATTTAATTCTCTCTTTTGATCCTTTGATCTGATTTTGATCTCAATTACCTCATAATCTGTTTCGCCGCCTTGAAGATCAAATGCTCATTTACGTTGGTCACTAGTGTAGTTGGACCAATTAATTTCTTCCTCTATGTCGGTCTGTTGTCCCAAACCCTCATTCATATTGTCATAGCCATTTAATTTCTACCTTTGAATTATGGCCGTTGATCTTCTCTTTCACACCACAAACCTCAGGCTCTCCATTCATCTCGACATCTTTAAAATGCAACCATTAGATTGTCTATCCTTCAACTCAACACTGTCGATCACCTTTAGCTTAACGCCCATCATTATGTCGGAGGGACCGATAACCTTCTCCCAGCGACATCACCCTCTCTCCCTGATGAAGATTTACATAAGCCTTTACTACTCATGGGGTCCACCATTCTAGCTCACTACCACACAATTCACAAGGATGTGAATTGCACAATTACCCAAACGATAATCGCCATCTGCTTTTACACATCACCATCTGTCCTTGTCCACCTATCAGGTCCCACATTTGGCATCACACACCCCATCGCTCTGTCGCTAAGTTGCCAAAAACTTGAACCTTAGAACCCCTTGTTGGAGGTTGCAAAGTTTTGAAAACTTGTGACACATTGAAAATGAAGAGATCACCAAGACGAAAGGTTTCAAAACTCCAAAACCCCACGACAAAGGTTGGGAAAACTTGAATTCTCGTGACATAGGTTAGGAAAACTTGAAACCCCACGACTTCTCACAACCTTGGCCCTTATTAAAATAAAACAAAGAAAAATAAAATATTTTGGTGACACAGGATTGCCAGTACGCCATGGATGGTCCTGCATTAGGCACTTAAGGTAGGAAAAAAATGTTTCATAAAAATTTGTGGATCCAATGCTCATTCAAAATCCATCTCGCCACCTTGTTCACCTGTACCTTATTTCTCCATGTTCCCTATAACCCAACATCTCTACCATCTTTCATTCTTCCTCTCTTTCTACCTATTTTCATATAATTCATCTCCCACCAGTATTCATTAAAAAATTTTGAAAAGCCATAATCATCAATTTCTTCTTCAAAAGAATAATATGACTCATACATTAACTTATTCTATGTGATTGTTGCAACCGCTTGGTAGTCATTAATTTTCTCTGCACTCAACCTCCTAGATGTGGAATCAACTCCACCAAAACCTGACCACCTCCTCCAAATGCATCTCTCATTCACCTCTAATCTTGTGGGATTTAGCCCACCATAGTCTGTCCACCTCCACCAATCGACATCTGCACTTAATTCTGCAACACCATGCAAATCCTTCTTTGCATACCAATAATTTTAAACCATCTCATATGCATTCACTACCTTATCCATCTCAACATTATGCATTACCTCCTTTGTTGGTAACACTACATCCACTTCACTCTTCTTTGTCTTATCATTTTGCACAAGGATTTCCGCAAGCCTCATTGTCGCTATGCTTTCTCTGTCACCATCCACCTTCATCAACATGTCCTCCAAGGGAAAATTTATTTTTGCTCTTGCAACTCCCTCCTCAACACATTCTGCATTCATCAATATGTCCTCCAAAGGAATCTCTACTGCTACAATTTTTTTTATATTCTCCCTTTTCATGCCTTCAACAAGACATGCAACTTCCAACCTCTTTTCCTTTATGCCTTCAAAAATACATAACTCCATTGCAAGCTTCTCTCTTGCTTTTCTTTCCTTATCCTCTTGTATGAGGATTTCTTGTTTGATGCCACAAACTTGACATCTAGCTGCAACCTCTCTGTTTCCTGCAAACACAACACTACAAAAAGGGTCATAAAAATCAAGAGCCTCTAAAGACTCTTCATCACCATCTTCTCTTGGTGTAACAAATTCCTTCTTCTCAATCAACTTGTCATATTCAGCTATCAACAATTCATTGATTCTCCTTATTTCCTCTTTCAGTAAAGCGACATCCTTGTCTTCACCAAGTTCTTAATCAAATAAGGGACCTTCAAAGATCTTCATATCTGGAACAATCTTTTCTTTACACACTTTTGCAACTAATCTTCTCTTGGCCTCCTCTTCAATTCTTTCTTCATTTGTAGGTACTTTACAATGTACCCTATCTTCTCCACACTACATGCTTCCTTCTTGGCATACCACGACCATTTTCCTCCACTATCTCTCATCTTCTCTCATCATCTGCAAGGTCTTATTCTCAACCTTCTTCATACTTGCATTCACAACTTCAAATGAATCATTAATAGATAAATCAAGAGACCCAGTTTTCTCCATGGGTGCCTCCTTTATGGACACTTTCTCTTCCTCTTTTATAACATGTTCATTCCCAATATTTTCTCAAGGGAATCTAATTCCACTTCAATATTTTTCAGGTTTGCAATCAACTTCTTTTCTCTTGTCTTTTCCCAATACTCTTCCTCGGTGTCATATAGAGGACACTCTACTGCAGCCTCTTTCCTTTCTTCAATCAGAACATCATTAGAAGGATACACATTTCCTTCATCTCTTGTCTTCTTTTGTTTCCATCCTCTTATCATGAGCTCTAATTCATTTAATTGTTGTTTCAACTCTACCAATTCTCTTTCCCAAAATATTTTCCTGATTTCCTCTATTCTGGGAATCCTTGGAACCCATCTAATGACAAAAGTCTTCTTGCCCTTTCTCTTTTCCATTTTTCAGGCCTCTCTAAGCTGTAACAACACAAATTCTCAACCCTCAGGTTTCACAAATGTAAACTAGCTCCCATTCGACGATCTGTTTACAAATCTTCAACACCTTTAGATGTTATCCACACACACTCAATGCTCTAATAAACCTTCAAACCCTCAGGTTTGCATATGTGAACTGCCTCACATTCGAAAATCTATTCACAACTTCAAGAAATATCTCACTCACACAACCATCCTCTACCCAACAAAGACCTTGGAAGATGCTTCCTCTACCCACTCTCTCTTAGTGGTGGAACTTTACACCTACCCAACTTTATCTCTGCTGGAGGATAGTGTTGTGCAATTTTTTGCACACACGCCCCACTGAAAGTAGGGACCCTCTTTCTCTTCGGTTTTGGTTTCTTGGCCCTTTCTTTTGAGGTATTTTCTTACCTAGGCATGTGCTTAAATTTTTTATTTTGGATTGCCTAAATGTTTCCCCTGGTTATTCATTGAAAATCTTAAGTTTTGGATGAATTTCGGGCTTTTGCCCTGGTTTAGGATTTTCCATCCTGGTTGGATTTTCCCAGATCCTGCTTGAATTCCAGATGGATCTTGTTGCTCGAGAATTTTTAGTATCCACGGATTTCCGCGTGGTCCATATTTTCCTGGTTTCCACCCTTTCGTCAGTTCCCCAGGTTTTCTAACTGTCCTATTGATTGCGTTATTGGCTTCGTGCATGCTTTGAGGGGTGTATCTAACTTGGTTTCTGGGTCTTTTGGATCATTTCATTCTAGGGTTTTTCGGTATTGCATCATTTGTCATCTCCCAGGCGAATTTTGAGTTCATGTGTCCATCTGCATTCTAATGAATCTTGCCTGAGAGTAATTAGTAAACCCTAGTGATGACTTAGCAGTTTAAAACTAAATTCTGAATTTGCCTGCACGCTAATGGCAGATGAGTGGGGTTCGGACCTAGGGCGGTGCCATATTAGGTGATTTCATCTTAAGATTGACCTAGAATGCAAAGAAAATTCATGAAAGGCCCATCCCCGACTTGCCCAAAGTTAAACTTTTTGAAATCCATAGTTGGTTCAGTGTCTGGATGAAATCGAGACTCTCCATCCCTTTCAGATTCCCTTTGCTGTAACCATTCAAGCTCGTTGAGATATCATATCGACCACCTTGAGGTTCGCCGAAGTGGTCTTCCTAGGTTCATGTTGGATCGCCGTGACACCACCGTTCTTAAACTGATGAAATATTTTATGCACATCAATCGGTGAAACCTTTGCTTTCGCCAAGACCTCACCCCGCGAGGAGATGTCTCATCGACGTGCTTGTTCATATCTGCTTTCGATAGGACAAGTCCTAGTCGCCAAGAGATCATGGTGGGATCTGGTAGCTTTACTGATATTCGTTTTCTTCGCCAAGACATCCGTCCTTTGGTAAGACATCCCACCGAGCACTTTTTCTTTCATTGAGCTCTGTTCTTTCATCGCTGTAACCCTTCGAGTTCAGGGAGATATCACTCCGGTCGCCCTGCATTTCACCAAAAAAGCCTTCTTAGGTTCGTATTTGGTCATTAGGACCCTGCAATTCTTGCACCGAGAGTCTCTCTTTCGGCAGGACAAACTTCATAATGTCGCTAGGAGGTCATAGCGGAATTCAAGTCATACCGATGTCCCTTCAAATTTGCTGAGACTTTGCTAAGTCAGTAAGACCTTTCACCGAGCTCATCGTCTTGCCGAAAACTTTTCTTTCACTGAGACTCCCCCCTCTTCGGCATGACGTTACATCGAGAAACCCTCCTAGATCCATTATCGTTTGCGGTGATAATATCCTTCTCGCGTCAAAAATCTGTTGAGTTCTGTCGGCGGGACACTTCACCTTCACTGGGACATCCTACTGCAAACTTTGTTACACCGAAGTGTTTGCTTGAACTTCGAAGTCGGCAGGACAAATGACTCGCCAGGACCCTTCCCTGACCACTCAAGTTATACCGATAAGATTGTTACATGCGCCTTCGGCAGGACTCTGCAGACTCGCTGAGACATCACATGGATAAATTTTTCTAGCCGAAGTGATTACTCAAACTCTGTTTCTGTCGGTGAGACAAGTGTAATTCGCTGTGACTTTATACTGAAGAAATCTCTCATCAACATGACTTATCTCATCGCCGGTCAGCAAGACATGCCCCCCTCGGCGTGACCATATTCTGAATAAACTTTGTTTGGCTGAGAGATATACTTTTGCACCGATTGGTGCGGAGTCTTGCCTTATTCACAGATTTCCTCCGAGTCTGGATTTCCCCGAAGTCCGGTGTCTCCCTAATCTTCTGAAGTCCCTTCTCTGGCCCGTTCTTTGTGAAAATCCGTCTCTGGCAGATTCTTCTGAAAGTTGATGAAACATGAAGGAACATGAGACAATTGGATCTGTTTATGATGCATTTGATGATTATTTCATGTCATATTTGGATCTCCCATGTGAATCTATTGATGAAAGATGATGAAGTTTAATGGTTAAGCAGGTGTTTCCTGGTTATTCCATTGGAATCCAATTGGTCTAGAATTTCCCAAATTCCTCTCTGGCTCAGATTCCATGGATGGTCTTGAAACCCAAAATTTGTTGTGATCATTTGGCATGAAATTTAATAACACTTTGACTGTATGAGATTCATTCTAACGATGTTTTGACGAGTTAATCTTGCTTTCCTATGGTTTTTATTATGTTTTCATGTTGATTATAGGCTGAATCAAGCAGGGCAGCAACTGGGTCCTCAATGTCTGATGCAGAGAGGATCAAAATGGACATTAAGTGCAGGTTCCCTAAGAGCAAAGTCACTGTAGATCAGGCATAAGGTGTTGAGGAAGGTTTACAAACAGAGGGGGCAGATTGATGATATCATATATCATAGCTGGTGTCTACAAGGGATCCATTGCCTTCTTTGAAATCATGACTAGAAGAAGGATGGTCACACCCAAGTATTTGAGTCTGGTAGTCGAGGGAATGGTGGCAGGATGTTTATGTACCAAGTAATGATGATTCTGTTTCTATGCACCAGCTGGATGACGCGGCCACCTACCTCGCGGTTATTGATAAGCATGTGACATACAAGGTAGACTGGGACAAGTCGGTCAAACACTCAAGAGAGCAAGTGCGTCCATTGAAATTCGACTTTGGGTTCTGCCAGTATCGACTGTAGCTAACCTGGATGCGACGTTCTTGAGAGTTCACAAAATGATGGGTTGGATTGGATCAGAGACAAAGGGGAGGGTGGTTAATGCCCAACTACTTTGGGATTCGTGTTTCCCCATTTTCGCACCCTGCATTGGTCTGAACTACAGTGCGGATCTCGGGCCGACTTGGATGGGATGTGCATTGAATGCCTATTTGACTAACCGCAGGTTTCTCTTGACTGAGTTGTTGCGCCATTAATGTTGCAAACTCTTGCTGTGCCAACGGGTTTTCCTGGGGGGAATTCTATATATTAGGCATGCCGCCTCATTTGTAAGGGGTTTGGAAGTTTAAAAAAAGAGTTAGAGGAAATAGTTAGAAGTTAGATAGTTAGAGGTAGAACAAGTTAGCAAGTAGGTATTCTCAAGCAAATGTTGTAATAGAAAGCCAAAATTGTTGCTATGGTGAACAATTTGAATACAAGAAATGACATTGTGATTTGGTGCCATACTTGTTTTCTTTTTGTTTTGCATGGTTCTTGTTATTCTACCTTTAAAATTGCTTTGAGAAGGTTAATATTTAGATTAGATTCGATTTGATAATGTCTGTGATTTGATACTTGAATGTTGTAGCAATCTCTCAGTCCATACTTTTTGTGACCAACTGATTGTTAGTTGCTTTGCAAACTTAGCCTGGACTTTTCATATTCCTTGTGCTTAAGTTCGATCGTGAAGGTTTATTCACTTCAACTGCAATAGGGTTGTTTGAACGAATGTTCATGATTTGAAAATCTTAACACCTTAGAAGATTGGACTGTTTTTTATAAGATTGTAGATTTATCTTGGTCAAGTAGAAATCAGTTTTGAGGGATTGGTCCATTTCGAGTATTGGTTACTTTCATTGTTAATTCTAGGAGTAGTATTAGATTTAGAAATCTCTTTAAAACCCTTATTCTTTTCTATTTATTTGATTATTGGATTAAAACTAGGATTGAGGCATAATCATATTGTTAGATCTAACAAAATTGATTCAGTATTTTGCTCTTAGTAAGGTCCCATTGTGATTACCAGCTTTTTCACATTTTGTTACTAAGTTGTTTATGCACTATCAAGACCTAACACTAGAGACCTTGGGGTTATCTCTTGAGGCTTTCCGACAGAGATTTACCTTTCAAGAGAGATAGGATATCATATTATGTCTAGCTGTTATTGCACAGAGAACACGATCAATAGGAACTGGCGCTAGAAGGAGGGCCCGAACAAGCAAGCTGGATCGATTTTTGAACGCCATCTCCCCTGAGAGATTCAAAAGAAGAACAAGATTCGATCCAGGAGAGGAATAATTTCAAGAGTTACTAGACCCCACTAGGTCAAGAAGGACCAATGGAAGGGGAGAATCATCATCTTCCCATCCATCTCATCCACTCCCATCATCCCCATCTTCATCAAGTTCATCTGAGTCTGAGGCCATTCCCAATCCACAACCTCATCCGGTCATAAATCAACCATTGCCACCCCCACCTCCACCAATGGCTTTCTTGGCAACCAACCCATCTCCATTAAGTTTTTTCGTTTGCAATGTCATTCCCAAAAACCCTGAACACTTCTGTTCAAAGTTTCATGCCAATGATCCAAATAGGATTGCAGAGGAGCATATTAGAATTTTTAAGACTACCCTTAGGGATAGGGGAATTAATCATGAGGATGTCGCATGCAGACTTTTCCCATATTCCCTTGGAGAAGAGGAATTTTGTTGGTATAACCATCTTCCTGCTGGGTCTATCACCACTTGGCTTCAGCTGGAGACTACATTTTTACAGAAATCTCAAATCCCAATCAGTGCAAATGAGTTACTTTTGTAGTTTACTGGAATCAAGAGGGAGGTAAATGAACCAATAGTGGCTTTCAATAATAGATTCCATAGGGCTTATGCTAGGCTACGAACCCCTTATGCTATAGCCGATGCCTATTCCAGGGAGGTTTATTATGAAGCTTTGGATAGTTTAATGTCTACTTTCATCAAATGGAAAGCAAACCCTCCTGGTAGCCTATTTGAAGCTTATGATGTGGTTGTTAAGGTGAGTACAGATTTGAGACAACACTTGTCTGGACCCTTGGCTAACCAAATACCTATGATGAGTTCAGTCCCTCAATCACCCTTGGTTTCACACCCAGGTCATCCCCTGAGTCAGGCTACATTCATGCCAAATTACCATCCAAATATCAACCAGCCTATGTTTTGTCATCAACAAGCTAATATATTTGGTTACTTGGAAAAATTTGAGATATTTAATCAACCCTTGAACCATGGGTCACATGATGTTTATATGCATAATTCAGTTAGTATTATTCCTCCATCAAACAATGTAGACAAGAAGAGGTTGGATGCACTCACAGAGCTAGTTGAAAGGCTGAACACTGAAGTCACTTACCTAAGGCACCAAAATAGTCAATCCCATGCAGCCCAAAGGGGGATTCAGTCCAATTATGATCAAAGCAACATGGATGTGATGTGCGCTCAAGGGCAGAACTTTGACAGAGAACAATATCTTGATAGAGATCATGGAAGGCAGCCACCACTTCAGAATAATGGAGAAGCCTTAACTTCTCTGGATCAGCCAAACAATCTGGAGAAACCAAGTGAACTTTATCTGGAAAAAACAACATTTTTAGGATGGTGTAGGCTTCATAATACTAATCAAAATTCTGAGTTGGACTGTCAAGAATTCCAGGCTAATGTGTCCATTTTCCAGCCAAAGGTTTGACATGCCAGCAGTAGTTCGAGCGAAAGGGAGATAGTGTCGTCTAATCCTTACGACATATCAGTCATGTTGGTAAATCATGTCCCATTTCCAAGAAGTGAAGAGAATGAACCAGAGGAAGAACATGATAAAGGTGTTGAAATAAGGTATATATACAGTGAAGAATCTATAGTTCAATCCTCTGGGGGTAATGAGGAGAGTGATAATGGCCCACCAGATGAAGAATAATATGCAACTGAAGAAGTTCAGACATTCCATCATGTGTCTACTCAGTATTTCATAAATGGAGGACAGTTTGGTGCTAATAAAGGAGGAAGCCTTGGAAGTAGCACAAATGAATTGATAGATAGCTTTAAGAGAAACTGTTCTAGCATGACTATAGAGCAAATAGAAGAGTATGTGGTCAAAGAACTCAAGAAAGTCGAAAGTCTCTCTGCTCACGAGTTGTTAAAGGATCCTACCATTAGAGGTGTAGTACTAGGGTCTCTTGAAAAGGATATGCTTACTGAACAAAAGGATACTTCAGGCCATATCGATGCGAATACTTCTAATGAGGTATTCCTATCTAAAACAAGCTTGGGAAATTATGTACTGACAGTTGACCCTCAAGGATGGGAGACTGAGGAAATCCTCATGTTATATGATATGCCTAAATATAAATCTGACAGTGTTGATGCTGAGGTAGTCCTGGAGGTGGTCGAGTTTTTAATTGAGGAGCCTCAACAGATTGCTAATGAACGTTCCCTGGAGCAAATTGTGGGATTTGATATTATGAGTAAACAAGCTACTTTTCCTGAGGGTTACAATTGCAATCTAGAACCAGAACAAATGCCAATAGGGGAGGAATTCAGGGAGTCCCTTCGCTCATCACATTCTGTTAATGAATTCAGTAAATATGTACTTGAAGATCAGTCTGCGAGGCCTCCTGACAAACATCATGATGAGGAAGTTACTGTGCATGATGAGGCTTTTACACTTTCAACATTGTTCCCTCAGGAAGAAGGAGGGATATTGCATCATCGGTGGAGACCTCCTGATGACATAGATATCAACCTTTTACAAGTGCAGGATGCTGGATGCCACATTCAGTCTACAACAAAACAAAATTAGGTTGTTTCTTTCTTTGCTGAAAATTCTGAGTTTTATAAATTTGATTATGGAGGTTTGGGAGAGACAACTTGCATATGGATTGATCATGGCTTCAATGAGTTGCCTCAATTGTTGGTTATTCCTGATTATGAGGTTAAGTTTGAATGCTGCATTATTGAGCCTTGTTTTGCTGAATATAAAGATGAATTTGCATTCTTGAGGACTATTACCATCAACTTGTTGCTTATTCATGCCCTGAAGAGTCAAGTAGGGGTGGGTCTCAGTGCACCTTGTCTGATGATGAGTGCTTATGAGTCTCTTGTACGTAGTTAGGATAGATTGCTTTAGTTTAGATTGCTCTTCTTTGCTTTTGGTTTGCTTCTGTTTTGGGTTAGATTAGGTTTTCCCTTTCTGCTTTGCTTTTGTTTGTTTGGTTTGTGTGGGTTTTCTTTTGGTTTGTTTTGTTTTTGCTCTGCTCTTGTTTTGGGGGTTTTCTCTATTTTCACCTGGATGTGTTGCACCTGCATGGAAAATCTATCTTCTCTGGAACTGTTCTAAGTATTTCGTTGGTGGACTTTAGTCTTGCATCTTGAAAGGATGGCTGAGGTCTTTGCTATTGCCAACAATTTTAATGCCAGATTTATAGAAGATTGGTCACTGGTTATAACTTGAATTTGAAGTATTATGAAAATCTTATATCTATCATATACTTTAAGAATCCTGAGGTCACTATAGGAATCCTTGTGAAGTTTTGTCAAGTGAAAAATCCTATTTCTGCTTCAGTGCCACTGTGGTTCTCAGCCCTGAGTGTGAGCTTCATTGTTCACAAGTTGAAGCGAAAAGACATATAAAGAATATCAAAGGAAAGAAAAATGAAATATAGAATATCAAAAGAATAAATTCAACTTATCAGGGGTACCTAAATATCTCTACCAGGGCTATGGACGCCTGGCTGGCAGTAGAGCTATGTTTAGGAGAATCACAACGATAACCTCGTAGGGGCTATGGACGCTTGACTGGCAGCGAGGCCCTATCCAGGTTGCTTTTGAAGTTAGAATCCTTATGTAGCATGACTTGACTGAACTTGGTTTCTGTAGTAACTTAGGGATGGGAATGAACTCATGTGCACACACTTGGATTTTCAGTTTATGGAAGGTTTGATCTATCCTTTGGTTCTGATTCTTTAATTCTTTGCATTCTGACTTGTTTGTTTAATGGTGAGATTGAAACTAGAGATTCTGGGTTCTTGATTCCTGTTCGTCATCAAATGCTTTGGAGCATTTTCCCAATGGAAGTCGCCATTTGTTGTGCAATTTTTTGTACACATGCCCCGCTAAAAGCAGGGACCCTCTTTCTCTTCGGTTTTGGTTTCTTGGCCCTTTCTTTTGAGGTATTTTCTTACCTAGGCATGTGCTTAAAATGTTTATTTTGGATTGCCTAAATGTTTCCCTTGGTTATTCATTGAAAATCTTAAGTTCTGGATGAATTTCAGGATTTTGCCCTGATTCGGGATTTTCCACCCTAGTTGGATTTTCCCGGATCCTGCTTGAATTCCGGATGGATCTTGTTGCTTGGGAATTTTTGGTATCCACAGATTTCTGCGTGGTCTGGATTTTCCCGATTTTCACCCTGTCGTCGGTTCCCCGGGTTTTCTGACTATCCTATTGATTGCATTATTAGCTTCGTGCATGCTTTGAGGGGTGTATCTAACTTTGTTTCTGGGTCTTTTGGAACATTTCATGCTAGGGTTGTTCGGTATTGCATCATTTGTCATCTCCCAGGTGAATTTTGAGTTCATGTGTCCATCTACATTCTAATGAATCTTTCCTGAGAGTAATTAGTAAACCCTAGTGATGACTTAGTAGTTTAAAACTAAATTCTAAATTTGTCTGCGCGCTAACGGCGGATGAGTGCAGTTTGGACTTAGGGCGGTGCCATAACAGGTGATTTCGTCTTAAGATTGACCTAGAATGCAAAGAAAATTCATGAAAGGCCCATCCTCGACTTGCCCAAAGTTAAAATTTTTGAAATCCATAGTTGGTTCAGTGTCTGGATGAAATTGAGACTCTCCATCCCTTCCGGATTCCCTTTGCTGTAACCATTCGAGCTTGATGAGATATCATATCGACCACCTTGAGGTTCACCGAAGTGGTCTTCCTAGGTTCATGTTGGATCGCCGTGACACCACCATTCTTACACCGATGAAATCTTTTATGCGCATCAGTTGGCGAAACCTTTGCTTTCACCGAGACCTCACCCTATGAGGAGATGTCTCATCAATGTGCTTGTTCATATCCGCT
Organism: Sequoia sempervirens; assembly: GCA_007258455.2. Lineage (NCBI taxonomy): Eukaryota > Viridiplantae > Streptophyta > Pinopsida > Cupressales > Cupressaceae > Sequoia > Sequoia sempervirens. Next base: position 295,260 of record VDFB02279242.1, on the reverse strand, counting down.
TTCAGCAGGACAAGTCCTAGTCGCCAAGAGATCATGGCAGGATCTGGTAGCTTTACCGATATTCATTTTCTTCGCCAAGACGTCCGTCCTTCGGTAAGACATCCCACCGAGCACTTTTTCTTTCATCAAGCTCTATTCTTTCATCGCTGTAACCCTTCGAGTTTGAGATGTCACCTTGGTCGCCCTGCATTTCACTGAAAAAGCCTTCTTAGGTTCGTATTTGGTCGTCAGGACGCTGCAATTCTTGCACCGAGAGTCTCTCTTTTGGCAGGACAAACTTCATAATGTCGCTAGGAGGTCATAGCGAAATTCAAGTCATACCAATGTCCCTTCAAATTCGCTGAGACTTTGCTAAGTCGGTAAGACCTTTCACCGAGCTCATCGTCTTGCCGAAAACTTTGCTTTCGTTGAGACTCCCCCCCTCTTCGGCATGACGTTACACCGAGAAACCCTCCTAGATCCATTATCGTTCGCGGTGACAATATCCTTCTCGCGCCGAAAATCTATTGAGTTCTATCAGCGGGACACTTCGCCTTCGCTGGGACGTCCTACCGTAAACTTTGTTACACTGAAGTGTTTCCTTGAACTTCAAAGTCGGTAGGACAAATGACTCACCAGGACCCTTCCCCGACCACTCAAGTTATACCGATAAGATTGTTACATGTGCCTTCGGCAGGACTCTGCAAACTTGCTGAGACATCACATGGATAAATTTGTCTGGCCGAAGTGATTACTCAAACTCTATTTCTGTCGGTGAGACAAGGGCGATTCGCTGTGACTTTATACCAAAGAAATCTCTCATAGACATGACTTATCTTGTCGCCGGTCGGCAAGACATGCCCCCCTCGGTGTGACCATATTCCGAATAAACTTTGTCTGGCCGAGAGATATACTTTTGCACCGATTGGTCCAGAGTCTTGCCTTATCCGTGGATTTCCTCCAAGTCCGGATTTCCCCGAAGTCCAGTGTCTCCCTGATCTTCCAAAGTCCCTTCTCTGGCTCGTTCTTCGCAAAAATCTGTCTTTGGCGGATTCTTCCAAAAGTTGATGAAACATGAAGGAATGTGAGATAATTGGATCTGTTTACAATGCATTTGATGATTATTTCATGTCATATTTGGATCTCCCATGTGAATTTATTGATGAAAGATGATCATGTTTAATGGTTAAGCAGGTGTTTCTTGGTTATTCTGTTGGAATCCGATTGGTCCAGAATTTCCCGAATTCCTCTCTGCTCAGATTTCGCGGATGGTCTTGAAACCCAAAATTTGTTGTGATCATTTGGCATGAAATTTAATAACACTCTGACTGTATGAGATTCATTCTAATGATGTTTTGACAAGTTAATCTTGCTTTCCTATGGTTTTTATTATGTTTTCATGTTGATTGCAGGCTGAATCAAGCAGGGCAGCAACTAGGTCCTCAATGTCTGATGCAGAGAGGATCAAAATGGACATTAAGGGTAGGATCCCTGAGAGAAAAGTCACTGTAGATCAGGCATAAGGTGTCGAGGAAGGTTTACAAATAGAGGGGGAAGATTGATGATATCATATATCATAGCTGGTGTCTACAAGGGATCCATTTCCTTCTTTGAAATCATGATTGGAAGAAGGATGGTCGCACCCAAGTATTTGAGTCTGGCAGTCGAGGGAATGGTGGCAGGACGTTTATGCACCAAGTAATGATGATTATGTTTCTATGCACCAGCTAGATGACGCGGCCACCTACCTCGCGGTTATTGATAAGCATGTGACATACAAGGTAGACTGGGACAAGTCGGTCAAACACTCAAGAGAGTAAGTTGCGTCCATTGAAAGTTGACTCTGGGTTCTGCCAGTATCGACTGTAGCTGACCTGGATGCGGCGTTCTTGAGAGTTCACGAAATACTGGGTTGGATTGGATCAGAGACAAAGGGGAGGGCGGTTAATGCCCAACTACTTTGGGATTCGTATTTCCCCATTTTTGTGCCCTACATTGGTCTGAACTACACTGCGGATCTCGGGCTGACTTGGACGGGATGTGCATTTAATGCCTATATGACTGACCGCGGGTTTCTCTTGACCGAGTTGTTGCACCAATAATGTTGTGAACTCTTGTTGTGCCAACGGGTTTTCCTGGGGGGAATTCTATATATTAGGCATGTCGCCTCATTTGTAAGGGGTTTGGAAGTTAAAAAAAGAGTTAGAGGAAAAAGTTAGAAGTTAGATAGTTAGAGGTAGAACAAGTTAGCAAGTAGGTATTCTCAAGCAAATGTTGTAACAGAAAGCCAAAATTGTTGCTACGGTGAACAATTTGAATACAATAAATGACATTGTGATTTGGTGCCATACTTGTTTTCTTTTTGTTTTGCATGGTTCTTGTTATTCTACCTTTAAAATTACTTTGAGAAGGTTAATATTTAGATTAGATTCGATTTGATAATGTCTGTGATTTGATACTTGAATGTTGCAGCAATCTCTCAGTCCATACTTTTTGCAACCAACTGATTGTTAGTTTCTTTGCAAACTTAGCTTGGAATTTTCATATTCCTTGTGCTTAAGTTCGATTGTGAAGGTTTATTCACTTCAACTGCAATAGGGTTGTTTGAATGAATGTTCATGATTTGAAAATCTTAACACCTTAGAAGATTGGATTATTTTTTTATAAGATTGTAGATTTATCTTGGTCAAGTAGAAATTAGTTTTGAGGGATTGGTCCATTTCGAGTATTGGTTACTTTCATTGTTAATTCTAGGAGTAGTATTAGATTTAGAAATCTCTTTAAAACCCTTATTCTTTTCTATTTCTTTGATTATTGGATTAAAACTAGGATTGAGGCATCATCAGATTGTTAGATCTGACAAAATTGATTCATTATTTTTCTCGTAGTAAGGTCCCATTGTGATTACCAACATTTTCACATTTCGTTACTAAGTTGTTTATGCACTATCAAGACCTGACATTAGAGACCTTGGGGTTATCCCTTGAGGTTTGCCAATAGAGATTTACCTTTCAAGAGAGATAGGATATCACATTTCTTCTGGCTGTTATTGTGCAGAAAACACGATCAACAGATAATAGTTATAGACCCTCTTTCATGCTTGCAACATACATGCTTTCCACAACTCTTCTCAACTCTTCACCTGCAGGTCTTCTGGCTTCAACCCACAGTCACAGGTCCTACTGTAATTGTCTCATGTTCGATGCTCTATTACAAACTCAGTACAACCAGATCTGATACCACTGATGAGGGAGGGAGGTTCTCCCTTCCAACCGAATCATAAAAGCTCACAAGATTCAATGGGAAAAGACTGCAAATACATAATAGGAATAAAATTTGGAAGATAAAATTTGCAACTTATATTATCTTTAAACATGTAAAAGATTACAAATATTCGAAGCTCATGGGATCCTCCACAATTTTACATGTGACACATGCAACAAAATTGTCTTCAACAACCTTGTGCCAATCGCGACAGCATCTGGGTATGCTAACCATCCTTCTCCAATCCCCTCGCCGTTTATATATTATCCAATCTTTTGCAATCTTCTCCCTCGAGCCACCCTTATCTCCTAGGGTTTTCTTCACATACTAACTTAACCAACAAGCTTCCTTGCCTTGAGCCACACACCCTGCCCAACTCCTCCTTAGGATACCTAGTAGGGTTTACCAAATATATCTATCCTACCTCAAGCATCCTAGCATTCAATTCATTTGTTATAGAGAATTTTCCCTCATTTTCTTCTCACCAACCCTATGATAAGATATGCATTTAATGCTCTCTTATGATCCTTCAATCTAATTTTGATCTTGATTACCTCGTAATCTATTTTGCCGCCATGAAGATCAAATCCTCATTTACATTGGTCACTAGTGTAGTTGGACCAATTAATTTCTTCCTCTATGTTGGTCTGTTGTCCCAAACCCTCGTTTATACTGTCATAACCATTTCAAATTTCTTCCTTTGAATTATGGCCGTCGATCTTCTCTTTCGTGCCACAAAACTCGAGCTCTCTGTTCATGTCAGGATCTTTAAAATGTAGCTGTTAGATTGTCTATCATTCAACTCATCACCGTCGATCGCCTTTAGCTTAACATCCATCGTTATGTCGAAGGGACCGACAACCTTCTCCCAATGACATCACCCTTTCTCCCCTATGAAGATTTACATAGGCCTTTACTACCAGTGGGGTCCATCATTCCAACTCACTTCCACACAATTCACAACAAGGATATGAATTGCATGATTACCCAAACAATAATTGCCATATGATTTTACATGTCACCATCTATCCTTGTCCACCTATCGAGTCCCACATTTGACATCACACACCCCATTGCTCTATCACTAAGTCACAAAAAACCCGAACCTTAGAACCTCTTATCGAAGGTTGCAAAGTTTTGAAAACCCGTGACACATTGACAACGAAGAGATCACCAAGCCGAAAGGTTTCAAAACTCCAAAACTCTGCGACAAAGGTTGGGAAAACTTGAATTCTCGTGACATAGGTTAGGAAAACTTGAAATCCCGTGACTTCTCACAACCTTGGTCCTTATTAAAATCAAACAAAGCAAAATAAAATATTTTGATGACACAGGATTTCCAATATGCCATGGATGCTCCTGCATCACAAATGCTCTTTCTTGTGTAAGCACTATGCTAGGTGCACATACATAATATGTTGATGCATATGCACTATTTTATAGACCGATTGAACCAAAACCTAAGGGTTTAGAGTTTTAGGCTTCTAGATTGGAAATTTTCCCTAGGTGATTGAAAATATACTATTTGATAGAGAAAATGTTCCATTCGACAACATGCATACACCAAACTAGAAAATATGGGAATTTTGTGACAAAATCTACAAAAACTTAACAAAAAATTAAAAATGCTAAGTATTAGCTTGGGACTAGTCCCACTAGGCATATGCTAGAATTCAAACACTAAAATATAAGATAAAATAATAAGAAGCAAACATTTAACAAAAAAAATCCTACCCTACATCAAGTATGCACCTTCAATTGATAAAAATGAACAATGAAAAAATGCAAATAACTCCTTACCAATCAAAGCTTTAATGATCTAAGTGTTGTGCTCTAAGTGATTGTTCACATCCTCCAAGTTTTCCCACAAGGTTTTCCCTACATGAGTTTTCTACAAAGGTTGAGTAAGGCTCATTTCTTCACAAAAGTTTTTCCGCAAGATTGTAATTGGTATACTTTTTGCAAATGTGGTAACTAGCTATTCAAGGCTAAGAGTATGAATTTTTTTTGTAAGGTCAGGAGTGGTCTCATTACACAAAGGTTGTATACATTAGTTTTTCCACATGATTCTCTCTCTTAGAATTCTGCAATGGGTTGGCATGTGTTGAGTTTGATTATTTTTATAGGAAAATATTATTATCACTTTTATGGGTATTGAAGAATGTTCATGCATAGTTTTGATTTTCTTGATCATATAACTATGCATTAAATAAGTTTGATAATATTGTGAAAATTTCCAAAATATTTATTAGTTATTTCTTGCAGATTTAAATGGATAGGGATGTAAAGACGAAGTTTGAATTCAAAGGTGTATATCTAGAAACCAAGATCACTTTTGATTGGAGCATGATATGAGACACCAATCTTGGACATGTTGATATTGATGAATTTAGAGAAAGGATCTTCAGAATTAACCCAACTTCCTATGCAAGGAAAATAGTGTAGAGTGGGATTGCTCAAGCTGTTGGCTTCCCTACTTCAATACAATTCCCTAATTTGATAATGGAGTACAAAGAGCACTAGAACAAGGATTCTAGGAAGATAATAGTAGCAGATGGAAGGGCGTTAGAAATTTTTTCTATTTCCTCCATCACAAACTTTTGGAATCCCAATATTTACAATAATGTCTTTGCCTACCAAGGAACAATCTTTAGGATTGTTTTCCCAAGGGCTAGAGAAGTGTATGAAAATAATCAATGATTTGTGGATGAGACATCCTAATCTTTTACCCTCAAATTTCTTAATTACTTATATAGGAATGATTTCATCATTGAAGTCAATGAATTAGTAACTTTTCTAAGTAGGATAATGGGGATCAACTCAGCCTCAACTTTTGAGAATTGGATGTTTTACCATGTAGAAGATATTCTTACATGAACTAATAAGTTCCATTGGGCACAAAACATTAGCAATAATCTCCACCAACAGTTCTACATAGTGAAGAAGACCAAAATGTTCTACATGACTCCTTACATTGTCTATATCCTGGCTAGTAATTTCAGATATAGGGGTTTGACATACTTGGGCTTAGTTGGTACCAGTGCTAATCAATATAAAGTTTATGATTACTACCCTCAATTGCAAATACAAAATGAAATGAACCATTACAAGAGGATAAATGATGCCTTTATCATGTTCATAGTAAGAGCCTTGCAAAAAGATTTGAACATAAGACTTTCTTCCTTTGTAATGGACATGATCAAAAGATTTGGTTATTGGTTCATCCAGTTTCCTAAATTCACCCACTTCAGAATGTAAGGATTTTTAGGAGCCCCATATAGACTTCCCAAGTACCCCAATGATAAGGTAGTACTCTTGAGATTACTATGCAACTTTGTACCACCAAAAAATTATTAAAAGACAAACATAGGGTAGGAGTGCCCTATCATTTGGAAATTGCAAGGGGATTGTATGCTTGTCCTTCTCACTAATCGAATGAAGGGTCAAATTTGGAACTTCAATTCTACAAATTTAATTTCCATACCCTTAAAAGAAACTTTGACCCTTATGGGAAGATGGATAATTTTTTGGGTCAACAATACATGTAACAAATTGGAAATTGAAATTTTTTGGGCCAATTGTCATTATGATTTGGAGGTCATAAAGAGGACATATTCTAGTGTAATAGTGGAATATATAAAGGCCCTTTACCTTTTTTTCCCTAATCAAATCTTGGAGGATGACAAGGTGCTTTAGGAAAAGGAATACAACAAGGTGGTAGATAATCTAATCCCACTTCCTAATTGGACTGAAGAATAGGTTAAAAACCTAAATATTGTGACTAGGTTAGTCTTAAGGATCGCCAAGAGATGGGTAGAAGCTCAATTTTTTTTTGTCATGGATTAGATAGTTAAAGTAAAATTTGAAGAGATAGAGCAAGGAAAAGACTCCTCAAATGAAGAAGAGGAACATGTAGAAGAAGAGGTTAGACAAGGTAAATATTCCACAAGAGAAGAGGCGTGGACATGTTCTAAGGCCAAGGATAAAGCAAAGAAAATTAAGGAAGAAGAAAGGCAACCCACTGCAAAGCCTAAGGTTTATAAGAGGAAGGTTGAATTTGTAGAGGGAGCCAAGCCACAAGCTAAATGAGATAAAAGGGAAAAGAAGGTTGCAACTAAGAAAGCTGATAGGAAAAAACTGGGGTACAAAGTGAAATTGATTTATGTTTAAGAAATGAAATTTCAGTTTGGTCTAAGTATCAACCTGAGGGCATAAGCTTGTGAAAGGAATAATGACTATTTGCACAAGGGCTACAAGTAGTGAGTTGAGTAAGAATGAAATGCACTTCTAACGTCCATTGAACTGCTACAATAACTTTGCTGAAAACTATTTTAAAAATTATCTGTTGCAAGAATAGGAATGCTACATGAATAACTACATGAACATAATAGGAATAACTAATTACATGAATAAAATATAATTATTATTCTATATTATGTTTATCTCTGAATTCGATTATAGATTTAAACTATTAAATTTATAGTTGAAGATCACACTGATAATTCATACAATTAACTACTTCTCATCAAATACACAATTGCCAAATTATGCAGAATTCTCTAACCAGAAGTACAACACACATTAATACTGCTACAGGGAAGTAAAATTATAGTGAAGCACAATTCAATCATGAATAGAATTAAATCAAAATTAAAACAAACTAAATTGAAAATAATCACCAAGGGTCCCTTGAGTGGGCCCTCCTCCCAGTCAGCTAGGTGATGAAATAAATCACCTTTTTACTTCTCTTCGATAAAAAATGGTAGTTTTATTTTTTGCAACATAGATCTTTCTTCTAATACATATGCCATGGTATATATGCCCTATGGCATGTAACCAAAAATATATAAAAAGATTTAAAATCACATATTTTATACTGACTTAACAAAAGCATGCTAATCTTAGCCTTTGACCATTCATACCACAAGTTTACACCAATATAACAAATATCGTATTTCTTATACATTATAAAACCTTCACCAATGTTTACAGCCATAGAAATTTGATAATTTGAAATGCAATAGTTACTTCCTCTCTCACCTTGTATTCAACCAATTAACCATGCCTGGATTGAATTATAAGCCATGGTAGATTAATTTGAATGTGATGAGGGCCAAATAGAAGCCACATCATGAGGAAATTGTGGTTAGCAAGGTGTGGAACAAACCAATCAAACACAAAATTGAATAATATGAAGTGAAAGTGGCTGAGATGAAGAGCAACTGGCTATAGGAGGTACACACCAATGAACAAAAAAGAGAAGCCAACATCTAACAAATGATTAATTAAATACAATCTAATATTTAATTTTTATATTATTTTATCTAAAAACCAAATTAAATATCCCTTATTTTAATTTAATCATATGCAACTAAATGATTTAAATGGTTGCAATATTTCTTTTTCTTTTCATGGTACATATGCCATGGTATATATGCCCTATGGTGTGTAACCAAAAATATATAAAAGCATTTCAAACAATAGTTTTATACTAACTTAACAAAAGCATGCTAATCTTAGCCTTTGAGCATTCATACCACAAGTTTACAACAATATAACAAATATCATATTTCTTGTTACAATGTAAAATCTCCAGCAATGTTTATAGCCACATAAATTTGATAATTTGAAATGAAATCTTTACTTCCTATCTCACCATGTATTCAACCAACAAACCATGTTTGGATGGAATTATAAGCCATGGAAGATTAATTTAAACGTGATGAGGGCCAAATAGAAGCCATATCATGAGGAAATTGTGGTTAGCAATGCATGGAACGAACTAATCAAACACAATAGTAAATAATATGAAGTGAAAGTGGCTGAGATGAAGAGCAATTGGCTATAGGACGTACACACCTGTGAACAACAAAGAGAAGCCAATATCCAACAAATGATTAATTAAATACAATCTAATATTTAATTTTCATATTATTTTATCTAAAAACTAAATTAAATATCCCTTATTTTTGATGAATAGGCAGTTATCTATATATTAATTATAAAGATAAAATACATGTATTCACAAAAAAAGATGGGTGGTAAGAAGACACACCCCGAGAGTCACATGGGAAGCCCCCAGAAAACCAAAAAGCCAGTCACTTGGGCCTACCCTAGAAATCCATAATTACAAACATATAAATAAAAAAAGGCCATTATGTGGCCAGAGTAGTGCCAGTAGAGCCAGGAGGGTCTTTGTCATCCATTTTTTTACCCCATACATCAGCGGGGTCTGGAGTGACATTAGAAGGACCTTAGCCATCATCATATTGTTTTTCTTTATCTTCATCCTTTTCCTCGCACTGAGGCGAGATTGCAAGCACCAAACATAATTTTTTTTTACCAATGCTTGGCCAACCAAAGCCGCTACCAAGAGAATTATTAGAGGGCCACCTAGAAGTGCCATCACTGCTCCCGACCAACCCTCCAGAGGGCCACCCCAAGCTAGCCTACAGAGGAGGAGAATGCGATCGCCGAGGAGGGCGGGAGCCATGCCGAGGAGGAGCCTGAGAGTGGGGGCGAGCAGAACTAGTCTACCGTCGGCCTCGAGAGGGTGACCAACCATAGCAAGAGGTGGGTGAAGAGGGCACCCCAGTTGCAATGCATGGTGCACATTTCCCCAATGATCCAGAAGTACCTGAAGGTGAGACACCTTAAGTGTAACTTTATTTTCTTGAACTTGAATCTACAAAAGCACATTAGAGCAAATAATAGCTTTAGAATACAAAGAAATATTTTTATCCATTTGGCTGTGAGAAAATATGTAGGAATTTCTATCTTTCCAAATATTGAAGAGGATTTCCATCCTGAAAGTGTGCTAAAGCTGGGTGTATTTAGTGGGAAGCCTAGGAAAATCCCCCAATAGAACCATATGCCAAGAAAACAACTCCAATCAAAAGGGCCAAAAGAAGTCATGAATCCAATTCCAAAACTGTTGGGCTCTGGTACAAAACTAGAAGAGATGCTTAAAAGACTTAGCTTGCCCACAAAATGGGCACCGAGGGTCTTGAACCCCCAAGTGAACAAGCCAAGACCCCACTGGTAAGCCTTGGAAAAGAATACACCAAGCAAAGTGGGTGAGCTTGGGCTCAACACTTGCAAACCAAGTGGTAGAGAATATTTTTTGTGAAACAGACATAGAAGACTGAAGATGCCACCTTTGGTTCAAACTTTCAATCATAGGAAAGTGGGGTGAAAGCCACAAATATCCAAGCCTAGGCTAGTAATTTTTGAAAGGGGTGTCTAGGTACCACTTCCAGTCCTTCCACTAGGGCTTGGTACAATGAATTCCCACCTTATGAAGCATATCTACAAGAATAGAATTCACCATACCATCATAAGTATCATGGTCCTGGTTTTGAAGACTATAGAGAGCATGGAAATCCTCCCACAACATAATACGCATTGTGGGTCTTTGAAACACATGTTGCAAGGTCTAGATACCTTTCTTGTGGAATCTTAAAGCCTTAAGCCAAGGTGATTTGGCCAATGAATGATCATTATTGGAAAAAAGAGGTGACCACCACACAATCTATTGATTGAGAAAAATCCCATCATGAAAGCCAGAGTCGACTCAGTGGAGCTAGGGCTTAACCGCTTCCCAGACTTTCCAAATGATTTTGGCCACAAAAGTCCCCACAATATGGATTAGTTCCTTCATAACTAGAAGGGTTTGAAATCCAATCCCCTTCCGGTCACATCTATGAATAGGAAAAATGAACTAAATGCAATTCCTGAGGAGAATTTTCCAGGCTTCATCCCCAGTAAGGGCTCTAATTATCCATTTCACACATAAGGAAGTCCCTTGTCATTGAGTGGAGAGTAGGCCAAGTCCTCCAAAGTCTCTAGGAAGATAGAAAAACTCCCAGGCTACATAGTGAAACCCTCTATGGGTCTTAGAAGAGGCCCAAAGAAAGTCACACAACAACTTCTCAAGCTTGGCATAGGCGGATTTTGAAGGAGCCCAACAAGAAGAATAATAAACGTGCATAGCAGCCAAGATCTTGGAACACACTTGAAATTTACCAGCTAGAGAGAGAGGCTTGGTAATCCATTAGGCCAAATTTTGCTCAATCCTGGAGAGAATAGCTTGCCACAACTCAGCTGGGGAAGCCTGGAAGGCAAAGGGAATGCCCATTAACTAAAATATTTCCCCTGGCCCAATCCATTTCTAGTTGTACTATTGAAACCAATGAGGAGTGGGAATAATAGACTGCTTGTAGCACAAAGTTTTATGCCATTGAATGGCGAAACCAGAAGCAATGCAAAAAAATTCAAGGCAATCAAGAGTCGCCTTGATGTTACATTCATCCTCTAGAAGGGTGAGGAATGAGTCATCAGAAAAATGGCCATTAATAAGTTGAGCCTGCGAGTTGGGAAAAATAATGCCTATAGCATGTTGCTGGGAAACTACATTGGCAAGCAGATAACTAAACCCTTCAACAACAGGCATATAGAGAGAGGGGGTAAGCGGGCAACCCTGCCTGATGGAGCGGAAAAAACTGAAGGAAAGAGATTGGTGGCCATTAATAGTGATGCAAGTAGAGGCGTACGAAAAAAGCATTTGGTCAACTTGAATGAAGATAGGCCCAAACCCCAAGGCATTCAACATGGCAAGAATAAAAGGCCACTCAATGCGATTGTAGGCTTTAGCAAAGTCAATTTTGAGAAAAATGGATTTTTGGTTAGAGTGTCTGACCCATTCCATACCTTCCCATATGATAATAATGTTATCCAAGATAAATCTAGATTTAACAAAACTAGTTTGCTTTGGGTGCACAATTTGAGGTAGAAGATGGCAGATTTTCAAAACCAAGGATATTACAAAATTTTTGTATGAAATATTGAGGAGTGTGATAGGTCGCCAATTGCAGATATCCTCAAGATCTCCAAGATTAGGTATGAATTTAATATTCCATTTATTAATTATGTTACCAAGGGATTTAGAATGAAATGCCTAAAGATAGACTTTATGTAAATTGTGCCCAACACAGTCCCAAAGGGCTTTGTAAAATTCACACGAGAAACCATCAACACCCAGGGCCTTTTCATCCACCATAGTATGAGCAGCCTCCTTCAAGTCTTCAATAGTGAGCAACTGCTCACAAAGGGCTTTTTGGGCTAAAGATAGCCTATTTGGCACAACAACAAGATATTCCTGAAGAGCTTGTTGTCGCTTCGGTGTGTACTCCTGAGCAGTGAAAACTTGTTCATAATGCCTAATAAAGGCCTGGAGAATGTCAAGTAGCTCATAGAGCACCCGAGTTCCTTCTTTATTTTTTTTAATTCCAGGAGATGAGTTCCTGGCACGTAGGGCTAAGAAAAACTCCTTGGAGGCACGATCGTCAATTTTTATCCAGTGCAATCTGGCTTTGATTTGCGCACCTCTGGCAGCATAATTATTTGCAACTTGCTTTTTGTGCCTTAATTTTGCCACCTAGACTTGTAATGATGGGGAGAAAGGGCTAGCTGCTAGAGCCTTGGTGGTTGAATGAAGGTCAACTGTGGTCGCCTCATAAGACTAACAGAAAATGGCCAGCTGGTGCCTATAAATGTGGAGAAATCTTGTTGTGCGAGTGATAGCATCATTCCACCAAGTAATCTAGCATGTATTGTGAGGTGGCCTACACTCCATATTCCAAACCATACGAATATGGGCTAGTGTGGGTTGATGACACAACAAAGACTTGTTTAAAAAGAACTAGCTCTTGTAGGCACAAGGCTATCTTATCTCCCATTCAATCCGAAAATAGATGAGGAAATGATCTGACAATGTCACATCCACTAACAGCTTAACCGGAAGCGAAGAGCTATCAAAAGATTAAAAATATTGAGCCAAGATCATGGCATGATCGAGGTGCTTAAATATCATGTAAGAACTAGCCTCGGTAATTACACCAAGCATGCCAGAGAGAATGAGAATGGTAGAAGCCAATATTGGGATCAAAGAGTCCCAATTTATTGCACATGTAAAACCACACCTCCCTTTCACTAGTTGCCCATCTGAATGGTAGAGTACCATCTTTATCGTACACCATCTCAACAATATTGAAATCCCCACACAAAATCTAGGTAGCAACTAGTGATGAATCAACAATCCAACACTAGACCTGAGATCTTTCGACAACATCATTTGAAGCATAGACATTAATAATCCCAAGAGTGATTATCAATGTTAAGGAGAATCTAGACAAGTTGATGTGTGGGATCAGACCCATGATCAACCACACAAGCATGCCACCGTGGGGACAAAAGGGTGACTGCTCCACCACATCTAGTCTCATGATCAATACAAAAAATTTTACTGGCTGGCCAAATAGATTGACAAGTCGACGCAAGCAAAAAACCAGTGATTTTCACTTCATGGTGAAAAAGCACTTCAATACCAACATACTTTTGCAGAGTATCCCCAATAGAATACTTCCTAGAGAGGTCTTTCATACCTCAAACATTCCATGAGAGGAAATTCATGAGTGAAACTCCTCCATATTGTTGGAGTTCGACTCGTCAACCAAAGTAGAGAAGCAATTCTGCAAAAATTCTAGTGGAATTGAACCAATTTGAATATTCAGAGAAGAAAATCTCCATTTCTCCTGCACATATTCTCCTTCTTCCAAAGGTGGAGAAGGGATGCGAGACCACCTTTGAGCTCCCAAAACAAGAGGAGATTTAGTCGGCTGTGCTATCATGATGACAAAAGGTTGAGGCGTAGCCTTAGGCCTAGGCCATGCCAAAGTATTAACAAACCCAACCTAGACCTCTTTCCCCTTTGCCGAAGGTTTTGAAACCTTTTTAGTTGGCTCAAAGACTTTGGAAACTGTCCCAGAGCGACTAGACTTATTTTTACAGTTCGTAACCATTGTCCATTTCTCCTCAAATTTGGCAGTAGAAGTATCTGCCTAACAAGGCTTTTCAGACTCCTGCAACGATGAAGGAGTATGAGGAACTTCCAAAGGGTAGTCCTTGATCTTGTGGTCTATGGAGTGACATCTATAACACGTGTTCGATAGATTGAAATAAGTGAATTTTTGGGTATGCTGGAGTGCTCCAATTTGAATATCAATGGACTCCTTCAAATCCTATGAAAGGTCCTCTTCGACATAGACCCATTTTTGGGATTGAGCCTGAAAGAACCTATCTAGCTCAATACAAATGACCTTCCATAGAGAGGATGAAATATGGTTTAAGAAAGTCACACAAGGCAAAGGAAAACCCAAAAACTCGATCCAGACTGGAACCTGCAACTTGGTGTCATCCAAGACAACAAAGTCCCGGGTCCACGACTGGAAAACCAACAAAGAAGATTGGACATACCAGGGACCATGATTCAAGATTTCCTGAACATGACTAACCTCCGCAAGGAGGAAAAGAAAAAAACCCTTGGTTAAACTTTGGACCATGTCAAGGTAGACCCCATGAGGGACCCAGGCCTTGTGGACCCATACTTTAAGCACACTTTTAGGGGGAGTCCTTCCAACAAAATAACCAATAAGAGTATGTTTCTCAAGCCATTGACATGTAGAATAAAAATATGGCAAGGGTAAAACCACATCAGCCGGGGAGCCAAAAGAATTACCTCGTGAAACACTTTCAGAACAAATTTTTTTGGTTGCTTGTTTGGAGGGGGAGCCATTGAGAAGAGTCGTTAAACTGCCAACACCAACAAGAACTATTGGGTTAGAACCTATTGAGGGCATAATAAAACTAAAAAGCTTGCAGTAAATGTGGACGTACACACAGTAAAGGAAAATCTTGCACCTAAAGCGCGATATGACGCAAGAGGGGCCAAGGATGATCGTAGACATAAGAAACCTTAGAAAAACTCATTCACCTCTCCAATAAAGCAATTTTTAAATTTTCATATCCCTTATTTTAATTTAATCATATGTAGCTAAATGATTTAAATTAAATATCTCTTTTTTGTCTATATTCTTTTTTGTTCTCATATTTTTTCACTTTTCATCATTATATCTGTGACAAATAAATTTTAGTGGAGTAACATCTATGGGTTCAATTTCACAATATTGGAATAAGGAAACACAATGCTTTAAAGAAACCCAAGGTTTGGAAAGTTTTATCTTCACATTCGTGAGCTAAGAAAAATGGGTGGAAAGATAGGCAATATGAATGATTATGAAAGGTAAAAAATAATGGATATTATGATGGATAGTTTATGGATAATGAAAAATGAAAGCAATAATGGGTAAAAAGATAGTCAAGAAGGATGATGTACCTCCCCCTAACTTAAAGGGTTGGCTGTCCTCGGGAAACAAGAAGATGATTGGTGTGAATGTTACTTTATATGATTAATATAATAAGAAATATTATTAAAGTCAAAAGATAAAATAATGAAAAATAAAATTGATTGTTTTACCAATTTGCATCCCATTAATTCCAAGTTTTGGTAGCAAAAGTAACTAAGCAACTGTGAATCTTCAACAGGGAAGGAACCAAAAATTGTGACAAGTATTGCCCCACATGAAAGATCGCCATTACAATGAAGCACTATGGGTCATACTAATGGTATCTCATTTCGAATTCACCTTTTTAACACCTCAATTGAAAGCATAACTTGTGCTACAAGTGATCAAAGTCATGCTAACCACAACAAACTAGAGCAAAGCTTCACAAGTGAGCTACAAGAGGTGCTAGAAGCAATTAGATAGAGTGAAACAACCATAGAAGCATCTGAGTGTACCTGCAAATTGATTAGCCCATAGAACACAAATAATTTTTTTTTTTTTTATATTTTTTTTCATTATTTTTTCAATTTTGATAATGAAAAGTGATCGTTGGCAAGCTAGTTTTCAATCACTTATCGCTTAGTGGCATTGTGAAAACAATTTTCACCACTAAGAATTTTATTCAACTACAATCTGCTAGAAAATAGTTTTCAAATTGTAGTTGTCTAACAATTCCCAAAGGTTTTCATTATTAGAATTTATTAATTTTTCCATTATTTTTTTCATTTTTTCATTTTTTCATTTTCTTTTCATTTTTTTCATTTTTCATTTTTCATTTTTTTTCATTTTTTCCATTTAATCTCATTTTTTCATATTTTTCAAAAGCTACATATAATGACCAAAGAAAACAACTCTCATATGGATGTTAAATTAATACCATCCAAAACATGGAGTTCCTTTTGAAGCCCTTCAATGAAAGTCGTTAAAATTGTTTGCATGTAGAACTGGAAATGATGATCAATAGCAAGAAATGTACCTTTATCAAGATTGATTGTGCATATTTTATAGCACCATTGCTACAAAAAACTTGATCTCATTTAGCTCATGCCACTATATCTAAAAGTTGACTGTAGAACTTTGGAATACATGCCCACTTCCTTGGTTAAAAGAACTACTCACAATGGATGCAATCTTTGAAAGACACATTGTTCTATGATGACCAATTTGAAACAAATCATAGCGATGTTCTCATGAAGCTATGCTATCCTTTCCTTTTGAGGCACTAGAGATATCCATAAATATTTCCAAAGTTGTATGAAAAGTTGTAATTACAAATAATACAACTTCCTTACCAAAGACAAGGTTGTGTAGTGAAAGACCAATTGTAGTCTCCCAACTTGTCCAATATGTCCATACAACTTTAAGTAGGTGGATACTCATCTCTATGATGGAGTGCGATGATTTATAATTTGTTCAAGCTCCTTGTTTATGTCTTCAAGTTTCCTTTGGATGTGTAGCTCAAGAACATAGTACTACAAGATTCATGGATCTCATAGACCAAGTTGCAAACTATCTTCCACATGGTCTGGCACCAAGAGAAGTTCTACCCATGAATGTTGTTCACATTTTTCCCAATAATATTCTTGTGATCTCCAAGAGAGAAACACAAAGAAATTTGATGTTCCCCATACAACTAGCAAGGCCAAAAAAATGTTATCAAATCCAACAAAGTGTGTTGTTCAATGCTCATGTAGAGAAGCATCATCAACTAGTATTGGTGCAAAAAGCGTTGGGTAACCATGACAACCTGTAACCCTAGTCTCATGACCAAGCATATCAGTATAGTAATGCAATATCACCCATCTAATGACCACCATTAATAAGTAGTTTATTAAAAAATTAAGGGTAGAGTTATAAATACTTGATAAAAAAAATGGTTGAGGAAATACTATTACAATGAATGCTTCTGTATACACAATATAAAATCAATTCCAATTAACAAAAGAATGCAAACCTTTATTTTTCCAAAACTCATAAGTGTGTGGTTGTATTAGAAGCACTAGAGAAATAATCAATAAAGGTTTTATTAGCAATCACCTAAAGATTTCAAAAATTCAATGGATTTCCCCTCCAACTTAATTTCATACTGTAAAATCATGAGGGTATTAGGATAATCCAAAGAATCAAGAAAGACAATGACATATTTAATAATACCTTGTTCAATGAAAATCATCCTTTGTAGAATGTTTGGTATGGTCATTAATACATTCAAACCCATCTAGTTGTGCTTAATGAATTAATTATTGGTGGACCTAAATCAATAAGTGTGCGAGGAATATACATTTTTACCATAGGCCTCCAAAGATCTAGATGTTTGAGTTTAAAAACATTTATGAATGATAGGTCTTGTAGAATTTCATTCTTCATCCCACACAATTCATGAATGATTAATGTATAAAATATAACACCTCTTAGTGCATGATAAATTTCAACACACACATTTATGAGTTCAATGGTAAAATTAGACTCATATTGAATATTTATTTATGTGGGTGAATGCTTTCTAAAAGTTGTGATTCGTTAAGTAGATAAGAAGAACTAAGTTGATTGTCTTTTATTTGATCATATTGTTCTTCTAATTCAATTAAACCAAAATTAGATCCTTTAGTTGTATTAATAGATTGTAATTGTGATTCACCAATTTCATGCACATTAATGGAATGTAAAGGGATAATTGAAATCTCATTATTATATGCAATTTCAACCACCTTATTAGATAATGATAATTTATTAGGAATTACAATTTCTCTTAGTGGATATGTTGGAGTGGATGGTTGATGGTATGAATAGGATAATGATAATGGTAAAAGTTGTGTTGAATATAAAGTGGGTAGTGAAGATGGTAATATATAAGATGGATATGGTGGAGATATTAATATATGTGATGGGTATAGTGGTTTTTGTGAGTTTTCATTATGACATTTTTGGTAAGATGGAGATTGTTCCCATTCACCATAAATGTTAGGTGGAGAAGCATTTTTTGAAGAAACATATTGCCTTTCAAATTCAACAGAATTATAAGACATTTTAAAATAATTAAACATACCTTGATCTACTTGATTTGATGTGTGTAGTTGTTCTTGAGTTACAAAGAAGACTTTCTCACTTCCATCATTGATTTGTTGAGGATCACTTATAGATTGTAGTGCCTTCGACATGTCTTTTTCACTTTCTAAAACAAGTTGGCATGTATATTTATCTTCTTCCTTGCAACAATTAGAACAATAAATGGTCAAATCTTCATTTTCAAAATTCCATTGTCCTAAAAATTCATCATTTATTTGTTCTTGCTTAGTTATAGGAATAACATTTATATATTCTTGTGACAATGGCAATGGAAGATCAAGCTCATCTAATTTGCATTCATTAGATAGAGGGGATATAAAAACATCACTTTGTGTCAGCATGATTTCCTTGTTGAAAATAGAGGTAATTATGTAGCTTTAAAACTTGTAAAACTATGAGATTGTAGATCTAATTAAGTGTTCTTTGTTACAAATTCTTTGTATATGATTATCTATTTAGATCAATTTTACCAATTGTAGAAAGTAGACAGAAGATTGTAGAAGAATGAGACAAGAAGATAGAAGTGACACAACACATACGTGGAGAAACCCTTTCAGGAAAAAACTCCACCACCAAAATCAATAGTGCTTGTATTATTTAACCTTAGAACAAGATTACAATAATTCTGTATTAATCCTTTGCTTGATATGCTTCTTTTGCCTTCAACAATTCTTCTTCACAATCTGCAATAAACTCTGATAAAACTCTCTTCAACTTGCTGCAATTAATAGATGATAATAAGCATTGAAAAATCCAAAGAATTGTCAATTACAAGAGCAAAAATCTCCTCTCAAAAAACTACGCCTATTTTGTGCAAGTAGATTTACATCATGTAACATGAAGTCAAAACCAATGTCTCCTCAATTTAGGCGCCCCAAACTAAACTCCTAACTAATCGTTGGTCAAGAAAATATCTTCCAAGCTTCTCCTCAAAGTTGGCACCCAATAATGGGCCCACTTAACTTAGCCTTGTAAATATCTTCTCATGCAAAAGGTGTTAACTCCAAGATGCAAAATTGGGTGCCCAAGGTGGGTCCAAGTCAATCTTTGTTAACTAAAATATATCTCTCCATCAATTCATGTAAACATTATGCATGATTGATAATCCCCACTTAACTGAATGTATCCACTTGTTATCTGTCATGCAACTGAATTCATTAGTCATGCAACTCAAGTCAGCTAAAGTCAAATAACATGCAACTCAAACTAACTACAGGCAACTAACAATAATTGAACCATAACTGAACTGAATTGAACTCCACTCATGTAAATATCAATCCCTAACTTGTAGGATCTTTACATGCATTATTGAAGTGTTATCTATCCTCCAAAAAATTAACTTAAGCAAGGTGGGTTCCACCTTCCATGTGCTCCTATTATTTATGAACTCTTCTTGGACACCCTCACATGTTCCTATCATTTAGGAATAATTATAAATGTCAATCTACATGTTCATTTCATTCAAATTTAATCTCTTTCTAATTCTGTTGTTGGGGAACACTTTCCAAGGACTTAGGAGATACATGAAATATGTTTAGGATTGTAATTAAATGGTATCCTATTCCCAACGTTCCCCTCCAATTTCCTCTATGTTTTTTAAATTCAAAAGTGGGGGTCTAGGGGCAGCAACCCCCAGTGGGGTCAAGGGGTAGTGCCCCTTGCATGGCCTTCAAATTCTTCATTTTTTAAGCATTTTTCCTTGAAAATTGATGTGTTTGAGCTGCCTTGAAAATGCAACACTTTTATTGTTTTATGTTGTTTCTTCAAGATTACTTCTTTACTTATCAATTGACTCACAACAAGTGGTGTTGATATATCTAAATGGTTATATCTACTAAGATCTACCTACAAAATCTAACAATGCATCTATATGATTTAAATAATGCAAATTGGGAGTAATCACTTAGGCAAGGTCAACAGTCGTGCAAGATTTTTTCCTAACGTATTGGTCCTAACTCATGTCACCAAGCTAATAAGCCTTTAACACCTTTCCCCGACAACAACACCAAAATGATAGGCCAAAACTGGGGTACAAAGTGAAATAGACTTAATGTTTAAGAAATGAAATTTCAGTTTGGTCTACATGTCAACTCGGGGGGTGTAAGCTTGCGAAAGGCATAAGGGCTATTTGTACAAGGGCTATAGGTAGTGAGTTGAGTAAGAATGAAATGCACTTCTAACTTCCATTGAACTGATATGGTAACTTTGCTGAAAACTATTTTAAAAACTATTTATTGTAGGAACAAGAATGCTACAAGAATAACTACATGAACAAAACAAAAATAAATAATTACAATAATAAAATATAATTACTATTTTGGATTATTTTTGTCTCCGAATTCAATTATAGATTTAAACTATTGAATTTATAGTTGAAGATCATGGTGATAATTAATACAATTAACTACTCATCAAATATACAAATGCCAAACTATGCAGAATTCTCTAACCGGAAGTACAACACACATTAATATTGCTACAAGGAAGTAAAAGTTATAGTGAAGCACAATTCAATCATGAACATAATCAAATCAAAATCAAAACTAAATTGAAAATAGTCACCAAGCATCCCTTGAGTGGGCCCTCCTCGCGGTCAACTAGGTGATGAAAGAAATCACCTTTTTACTTCTCTTCGATCAGAACTGGTAGTTTTATTTTTTGCAATGCATATCTCTCTTCTATTACATATGCCATGGTATATATGCCCTATGGCATGTAACTAGAAATCTATAAAAGGATTTAAAACAATAGATTTCATACTAACTTAACAAAAGCATGCTAATCTTAGCCTTTGACCATTTATACCACAAGTTTACAACAATATAATAGATATTGTATTTCTTGTTATAATATAAATCTTCAGCAATGTTTGCAGCCACAAAAAAATGATAATTTGAAATGCAATCTTTACTTCCCATCTCACCACGTATTCAACCAATTAACCATGTCTAGATTGAATTATAAGCCATGTAAGATTAATTTGAACATGATGAGTGCCAAATAGAAGCCACACTACAAGGAAATTGTGGTTAGTAAGGCATGGAACGAACCAATCAAACATAATAGTAAATAATATGAAGTGAAAGTGGCTGACATGAAGAGCAACTGGCTACAAGAGGCACACACTAGTGAACAAAAAAGAGAAGCCAATATCCAACAAATGATTAATTAAATATAATATAATATTTAATTTTCATATTATTTATCTAAAAACTAAATTAAATATCCCTTATTTTAATTTAATCATATGCAACTAAAGGATTTAAATGGTTGTAACATGAAACAAAAAGGTGGGATTAAGGTCTAGGAAAGAGGCTAGAATATGGGATAAAATGAGACATAAATGCCTCTCATCATAAGACACTAAGGGTCAAGAGGACTCTTCTCCATCTCCATCTTCTTCCATTTCTATTTCTCTCCCTTCTCCTTCCATCTCCACATCTCCTCTCACATCCACTATTCATCTTACCACCACTGCTTCACCCCCTCCATAGATATCTCCATGATATCACCATTTCTATGCTCATTCTCTCCATTACTCCCATCACCATTGACTCTTCCTTCAAACCTTCTCCTAGAATCCATGCATCTCCATCTTCTATTTCATCCCTTCAATTTACCATGTCCATTATCTCCTCTACCATTCCATCAATTTCTCTCCCTCATATTTCCCTATACATTCCATAGACCTTCATATCCCATATTTCCCATATGCCTAAGGAGGCAACTGCCACTATGCTATCTCAAGTCAACAAATCCTTTTTGAATCAACTAGTTGAAGATAGGTCCCTCCTACTTCTCAAGAAACCATAGAACCTCCAACCATGGAAAGCATTAAAAAATGTTGGAAAGTTTGCAAAGACATGACTACAAAAGTAAAAATAGCCTAGCCTCTAAGGGAGAAGTGACAATTTATGCTCAACAAAAAGAGCCATCATAAGATGTCCCTGGTCCCAAACTTGAGACAAAGTAGACATTTGTAAATGAAATAGGTATAAATGTAGAAAATATTCAAAGGGAGGTTTCTCATCCCCTTCAAATGGAGTCCAATGTTGACAAGACTACACCCCCTCATGGTTGGGAGAGAACATAAAGCACAAAAATCCCATAATAGAAGTTCTTGAGCTAAGCTTGGAAACTATCCTTAGCAGGATAAAGAAGCCAAAGGAAAGGAAGACAAAAAAAAAAGGTCTCATATGACCAATGATGCCTACATTCTAGAGTTTTGCATGTGGCCACTCCTACGATAGATAAAGATAGTAGGAATTTTTTCCCTAAGGAGTTTAATATTTCCACTATCATCCTTGGCCCCAACAATAGATCCCAAGAGATAGATGAGCTTCAAGGGTCAATAACAAATTTAGTAAATGGAATGAATAAGGACGAGGCCACCAAATATGAGCTGAGATCTCATGTGCAAAAAATTACAACATTTATTCAACACTTGGTTACTCCAATTCAAAGTGAACAAGGAAAAGTAGTGACTCCAGTAGTCTTATCTAAGAATGAGGTGGACAAAATAAATAAAATAAGGTCATGGGCCAAATCTACTCAGAGTTTGTTGAAGCACATTTTGACAACGATAACAAGGAAACTAATGTTGCCATATTGGTGAATAATAATTTTCTTATTCTTAAGGAAGAAGTAGATAAATTATTTGAGGACTGCATCAATAATGAGAAATACCATGGTTTGGTATTTCCTAAATTAGAGGTGATTCAAAAATTACCTAATGAAGTTTTTGTGAAGGAGGGTATTTTGAGTAAATAAAAGCTCAAAAAACCTCACTATTGGATGTATGCTATGAAATTCTAAAGGGAAATAGTGTGCCAAATTAAGCAGAAGGTGGGTAAAATTGGTACCCAAATAAAGGAAGTTTTGGGCTCCTGTGGCCAATTTTTGAGAGAACTAAGCCAAAATTTGACGCCATGAGGGAGATAGATGGGTAGACCATGAAGCAACAGTAGAAGCTAAAAATACACAAAAATTCAACCAATAAATTATCTTTGGATTATATAGACTGGGCTGCCCAAATTTTTGTTAAAATCTAGAATTTTGTTAGTCAAAAAGCTACTTAGATGGATTTGCACCATCAATTCATTGATCATTACGACATCCAGTATTATAAATTTTGCGCTATAAATGGCCCATTGAATGAAGAAGTCACTCATATCTTGAATTTTTTTGTAAAGTTACCATCAAAGATAGATGAGAAGGCCAAAGTGTGATACATGATAGTTTTTTATGATTTGGGTGCCAGTTGGCTTACTTTTGGATGTATTTAAAATAATATTTTTGCAAAATTGTGCTTTAGATTTCCTAGGATTATGGAATTGTAATTTAATGATAAGACAACTATTAATGTAATATATTATTGTAAGAGAGGGGAACCAACTATGTCAAGGCTCTAGGTCATGAAGAGTCGAGTAGAGGGGTGATAGGGAGGTTGGATGAAACAATCAATCGCTTCTGCCTCGGTCTCTACTAAAACTCCTAGGGTGTGTTCACTCCACCACTTCAACCTATAGGACCTTCTAGCACTAGGATCCCTTGGTCTTGTTATGCCAGTCCCAACTATCAACACAAATTCCTTCTACCAAGTCAAATCTTGGTGCAAACTTGCAACTCTAACCTTAGCCCTTAATCCACCCTAAAGGCTACAAACCTCCAAATTAAAGAATTAAACTTTGCAGGAATGTGGAGGTGCTTCAAAGACTTCAATCCACCCTACTGTGGTTCTTGAAGGTCCACTTGATTCCATTTTTTGGTCACTTTCACCAAACCCTCATTAGGGTCTTAAAAAGGCTACTAGCCCTAGGAGCCCCAATTAGGCCTCTTGCTCTGATAAAACAGGTTGATTCTCTAAATCTTCCCAAAGAACCCCTAATCTTTCTTTGACATTCCTAGTTCATGTGGACACTTCTCACAAATTTTTGAGGTCTTGGGTCGTAACTGCCCATACAAAGCCTTAGCTTGAAAATGGGCAAATACTAGGGTTTCTTAAGACATTTTCTGGTTGCCTTCAAACTATCAAGTCTTTTACCAACCGAATGAGTTGGTGGAGTTTCCTCCTAATTACCAGACCTTGGCAAGACCCCGATCTGCCTTCTCCAAAAGAAAGTTAGTCAAGAATTTTTCACCCCTCCAAATTATGTGCTCTGCACTTAAGTCTTCCTAGTCAGGCACTTCCTTGGCCCGCCTAGGGCAAGAATTTCACAGTGGCTCCTATGCTTCCACAAACCCTAAATCCTACCATATATACACACATGGAGTCTAGTCATTGTTCCCAAAGGGCCATACAATTTGTACTGTGGGAAAGTGAACTAATACTCCATTTTCTCAAAACTGTCTGGGTCAGACCAACAACAGTGTGAAAGCAAACTATTTACAAATAGTGATTGAAATTGAATAAAGAAGACTAATAAATGGCACACAATGTTTGAGAAATCACTACACTACGTCCTACATAAAACACAGTGCCATGGTTAAACCATTAAAAGCTCACTTCAAAGTAAAAATGAAAAAGATCACTCAAAACACACTATTTTCTTCAATTCACAAACTTCAAAACAATAAAAAATGCTTCCAACCCCTCTCCAATGCCGAGGCATTCCTTAAATAGGGTTCCTCAATCAGTTATACTCCCTTGGTCTTTTCTTGGCCATATGAAGCTCTAATTGAGCATTATTTGCAAAATTGAAAAGCAATTCCTAAAAACCCAAAACCTTATTTTGGACTAGATCCTAATGATGCCTCATCTATGGTCAACATGACCTTCATTAGAGATCAACACCCAATCACAAATGCCACTAAGGCACAACCAAAAATGAACATGGAAAGATGACAACTTGGCCTGGAAAAATGCCAAAACATGACCTTCAAAACAATCTAAGGTAATCTATGGGTGCTCCCGCGACTAAGAGGGCTTCCCTTAACTTACCTCACTCTAAAAGATGTCTTTGGGTAAGGATCTGTAATGGTGAGCACTCATAATGTAATTTCTACTCTACAAATGGAACTTAGGTTTGGTCTATGCAGCTAGTTTTTGGAGTTAGTAATCGCGGTCTTTAGATTGCAAATCTTTCCAAGGACAACAACATGGTTCTAGGGTGATAGCACGATGTGCTAGTGTCCATATGGTCAGAAAATAGTAAACACAATACAAATTGCTCAAAAACTAACTAACAACCTAGCTAGTTGGTTTTGACTGGAAAAAATAGAATGATAAAGTATGAGAAATAGAGATGAAGATGATAAAGCAAAATAGGATAAAGGTTAGGTGTGGATGAATATAATCCTGCCAGGTGCTGGTTGTTCAAATTAGCTCCACATGTGGCTGTCCACTCAACAAGAAAGAGGGAAAATTGTTGGGGTTATATAGGTTCCCCGCCTTTAGTTAGGACCCCATTTTGTATAAGCTCTAATCCACGGATAACCAGAAAGCAAGGGGAAGTAGAAAATATACATAAGGGAAAGAAGAGGAGAACAAAACACTATAAAAATACACAATGCTACTCAACCAACCACAAAAGGAGAGGGGAGAGGGAAAAGCGTCACCTCCACCCAAAACTTCACTAGCCAAATGGAGGGAAAAAAAAAAATGACTGCAGAAACACCATAGACGCTAACCTGCGGATGAAGGGAGGTCTCACAAGACTCCTGCAAGTCCACTTCATGGCTTGCTTCACACTTCTGCTATGTGGAGTTGATGGAGTGTTGCTTTACAAATGGAGTGTTAAAGTGTTGCTTGAGAGTGAAGTGAATGTTGAAAGTGCTTAGAGATGGCTTGAGAATGTGTGTATAGATCAAATGAAGTGAGAATGGATGAATTTGAAGGAAGAATGAGGAAAAATAAGGAATTTTTAGGTTGGTTGGTCGAAGAGGGATGTTAAAATTCATCCCTAATCAGGAGTGTAACGCCTCTGCCAATTTTAGACATAGGAATCTTTCAAGGATGACAACATGCTATGCAGACATCCATGCGTTGTGTGTGCATCCTCGAAAAATATTCTCACTGACACAAAGGACATATGCCAAGTGGATGGAAAGTAGTTGAGGATGTGGAATTTTTCCAGATTTTATTTCTAAGGTGAGGGTGTGTGGAAAGAGGAATTTTGTGTGTATAAGTGCAATCTACCTCTATAATACATTTTCCCCACTTTAGCGTGAGCATCATCACCGATGAGTGCTTTGCAAAGTAGATCGTAAGAGCAGGGCTAGAGGATTTATAATCAATCATTGAGGAAGCGGCACTCACAATCTGGAAAACCGGCGTAATGTGGTATGTAAGGAACCTACGTACTCCCTCCCTCGGGAGTGCCTTTTGAATAAAAGATTCCATATCCCTACAAAACTATGGAAGGTGCACAAAGTACAATCAAGGCCGTCCTTGACCAACGATGGAAAATCTCACAGATGAAAGCATCTCATGTGCCCGCAAAACCTTGCGCGAGGCAATCCCAAAGATCTCTCACATGAAGAAAGCCCCCGGTAGGTGAACTCTCCTGCGCTCTTCTTGTAGACCGCAAGAAGGTATCCCAAGATATTTCGCGTAGGAAACCTGTGAGAAAAGTTCCTTTACAGCTCAATAAACATGCAAGGGAGGGCGCCCCCAAGATCTATCACATGGAGGAAACTCTAGATGGAAGTGATCTTTGGCTGCACCGCAGACCGGGTAAGGAGGTATCATCCCATAAGATATCCCTACTACGAGGGAAACCTGCATGAAAGGGGAATCCAGAGAGTCAAAAAGCGGCTCATAGGGCACACCGTGAAAGTGACATGTTAATCCATAGATAAAACATGTCAGGAAAAAAAAAGTAGCCATGTAGGAAAATAAGTGGATAGGCACACAGACCATCGACAAGTTGGAAAGCTTTCAAAGGGTTCCCTCAAGAACCCGACATGAAAGAGGGGTCCACTCAAGGGAAACACTATTTGAAAATGCAAGAAAGGTGTTTTTTTCTCAAATCAATTCACCATCAAGGATTCCTTTTAAAAGATGTTCACTTCACCGCTGAATTCAAAGGAAAGAAAAAAAATTCCCTCATGAGGGGAAGGTCGAGGGCTCTCCCATGATAAGTACCGCCCCTCCCGGAGGAAAGTTTCTAAGCTCTTGCGGAACCCATGATGAAGGAAAAACACGCTCAAGTAGGGGTCCAAGTCAGAACAGCGATTTTTGAGTTTGCAAAATTTTTCACAGTGGCCATTTGTTGGCAACGAATGCGTTTTCTGAAAATTTTGAGGTTGACATGATAGCCCCAACTTAGGGTGGTGATGTTGAATGCAGAGGAATGTGACAACCTAAGGAGAGAAAAGAAAGAATAAAAAAGTGATGTTGTGGCCCGTGGAACATAGCCAGATGTCACCATGGTGATGTTGTCGCGCACATTAGGGACAACACATAGGGACCACAATATCATAACACACACATATCTACTCTAAAGATAAAGAAGAGGCCTCCCCCTAACACTCATTGACCAAGAGGTCATCCACTTCCCAATCTATAGTACTACACAATATAGGGGAAGCAAGGAGACGAGCTTCTGCGCAGAATATTATGAGAGGAGCTTCTGAACCCTCCCGCAACAAGGGGTTAGGAAGAAGGCCCCGCAAGGTCCTCTCCACTAGGCTCTTATGGAGCTATGGTCAGCGATTTTGTGAAGATCACTAACAAGGCCAAAACTTCATCTAGAGAGTTGAACATGCACTTTATAGGAGTGCCAAGGTCCCACCTTTTCAAATGATGGAGAGGGTGACACCCGAGATTCACTCACTAGGCTCGCTTAAGACTAACCTGTGGGAAGCTGCTGATTGTTCCTCAAGCATCGGGATGGAACAAGTTAGCGCATGACTTCACCTTTAGGTGCTGCGGTATCCCTCTTATCTTTACACTCGCCATTGCTAGTTGGTTAACCTTCACCTTCTGGGCTTTGTCAAGGGATGTGAACTCCCAAAGACGAGGGTGAGGTATAGCGAAGAGGAGGAGAAAATTGTAACAAATACCTAATGGGAGCACTACATATATATATGTGGGTTTGGGACAGTGGAATGTCCTAAAGGGACATCAAAAAGAGGAAGCTCCATCAAAGGGAGTGATAAACACTCTACACCTTTTGGGTTAGGCAATTCATACTCATAGTGGGAGTATTTTGAAGGATCAACTAGGATTGGAATGGGAAGCAAGAGGGGAGGAGAGAGGAGGAAACAACATGAGGCCCCTGAGAGTAGGAGCACATCTCCCTTTCCCTTCTTCCTCAGGAAGTAGCTCTTGGTTCATCCTACTCCAAAGCCTTTCACCAATGCTTGCGCTCACACACAAGGCAATTTTTGTGACTCTTCAAGCTAGAGGTTAGGAGTTGTGAAAGGATGGAAGGCTCCTACTTATCCATAGGGGTTTCCACTATAGCCATTTTTGGTAGAGGGGTAGGCTCCTAAATGGGAGTAGGAGGAGAAAATTGACAAATAATGGGGGGAGTCAACTCTAGTGCCTCGGTAGCGGGCCTCTTCCTATTTATTGCTTTGGGAGTAGACACGTATAGGGAGGCCACAAAGGCTGCTTGGCAGAAGACTCCCCATGGGGACCTTTTTCTCTTCCATACAAGTGAAAATTAAGCAAGGTCCAGTGGTTTCCAGTAGGGAGATATAATATCCTAATCTTGGGTCTATGCCAAGCAGGCACCATCAGACTTAGTGAGTAAAATCTAGACATATTTATCCAAAAATATTCTCTGGAAAGAGGAGCGGTTGAGGCATCCCAAGGAGAGGTGAGCTTCTCCTTTCCATTTCAAGAAGAGGAGGTAGTTAATAAGCTGCACTATCGAAGAGTCAATTTGGCTGTCCCTTTATTCCCCTAGTCTCTCATACTTCTACATAGTTCTATAAAATAGGTTAGTTCCTGCTGGGAGTGGAACTGACCTGGTGGGCCAAAAATGATCCAATGAGTATCCCCATGAGATACCAACAAATGGTATCCAGTTTCATGCACCACGTGCACAACACCTTCATGGGAGAATTTCAAATACTTATGAATGAAAGAGGTGATTCCATTCATGGAAGCTAGCCAAGGTATGCCTAGCTTCAGCCTAAACAAATTCAACTTCGGAATAACATCAAAGACTGTGTCTACAGCTCTAGGTCCAACTAGGAGAAACATAGTTATTGAGCCATATGACTTGAGACAAATTACATCATGCATGTAGATGGTAGATTTCATTTCTTCGTACTCCTACCTCTATAAGGAATTTAGTAATAGTGTTTCTTCTGTAATGACATTTACTCAACTCATGGGGTCAACTAAGAGCCCCATCACAATGTTGCCATTGAGGTGAGCGGGAATGTAGAGGGGGGAAGGCTTGTTGTTTAAGGGCATATTCTGCAAGGTGAAGGTCATGTCTGGTGATTCGGTTGTAGGCTGTGTGGTAGGAGTAACCGTGACCATGTTAATGTATGCCTCAGGCCGAGTGGTAAAATCAGAGGGATCTATAATCAAGTTGGTAGAATGTGATGAAAACGGGTCCGTGTATATCTACAACTCACTATTCGCTTTTGCCACTAATTTGTTTGCATTTTGTTACTTCTGTCGAGTCAAATAGTACCATCCTTAATGCGGTCCTATATCTCGTGACACATGCACATACATTGTTCAATATCATGTCCATTAACTCGATGGTATTGATAGAAGGTATTTGCATCATACCAACTAGGGTAAGGTTCCTTGAGAGGTTTAGGGTTGTCCAAGGTTATGATTTTATCCTTCAACAATCTAATTAAGATGGAAGAATAAGATTTTTCTAACTTTGTGAACCTTTTGTTGTGTCTGAAGCCACTATCATTTGTAGTGGCTACTACATTCATGACAACCTTACCTATCCCAGAGATTGATACAATGGATTTCCGTTCTGAAGGAGAGTGTGAGGAGGATCCCTTGAACTGGACTACCATTTGTTGATATTCTCATTGCACAACACACAAATGCATGAAAGAAGGGTACTTCATAAGGGATAAATTTTCTTGCCAAGGTCTCTATAGGTTCCCTATGAATACCTTCTACACGTCAGAATCAGGCAACATGTATGAGATCTGTGAGAAAAGCACTTGCTATCATGTTATAAAATCAGTAATATTCTCATTATCCCCTTGTTTACATCAAATGAGATCCGAAAAGGTCATCTTTGGTCCGATGTTGGTTTGGAACTATCAGAGAAATTGGTTTACAAGTTGGTCAAACAAGAAAATAGAGTTGTCGGGTAAGGAACAATACACTTTGAGCGTTGTATCCTTAAGAGATCAAGGAAATAATTTTTCCATCAACACATCATGATGGAAGAATTTTGTACACATGGCATTAAAGGCGGACACATGTGTTTGTGGGTTCCCTTTGCCGCCATACTTCTCAAATTTGGGAATCTCCATTCCTTGTGGGAAGGGAGTACTTAAGATTGCTATCGACAATGGTCTATGTCGAGAGAAGGGTTGAAATATAGGCTAGGCAGAGGCTTGGGAGAGAATCACCAGCTGGCTTTGCATCTTACCCATATTCTGAAGAAGAGTGTTCAGAATAGGGTCTTGGGATGACAAAGGTCTAGTGGGAAATCCTCTAGAAGTACGTTATAGTACTCATAATTCTCGATCCTTACCCTAAGACATCTTTTAGAATGAGGTAAGTTAGAGCAACCCTCTGCTCTCAGCTCTCTGTGACCTAGAGCCTTGACCTAGTTGGTCCCCCTCTCTTACATTTTTGGTGAACCCGACATGAAGCAATGTATTCTATGGCTTGCTTCACACTTGCTATGTGGAGTTGATGGAGTGTTGTTGTTACAATGGAGTGTTAAAGTGTTGCTTGAGAGTGAAGTGAATGCTGAAAGTGCTCAAAGATGGCTTGAGAATGTGTGTAGAGATCAAATGAAGTGAGAATGGATGGATTTGAAGGAAGAATGAGGAAACATAAGGAATTTTCGGGCCGGTTGGTCGAAGAGGGATGTTACAATTCATCCCCAATTGAGAGTGTAACGCCTCTACAAACTTCAGACGCAGGAACCCATCAAGAACGGTAGTGCACCGCACAGACGTCTGCGTGCGTCCCTGACAAATATTCTCTCACCAACACAAAGGATAGATGCCAAGTGGATGGAAGGCAATTGGGTGATGTGGAATTTTTCCTTTAGATTTGGTTTTCTAAGGTGAGGGTGAGTGAAAGGGGAATTTGCATAAGGGGTGAAAATTCACTCCTATATAATTATACTTGTACATATCCCAAGGAGAGGGTGTAACTAAATTCGGTTGGAGATAGATGATGAATAGGTAATAAATATTTAATGCAATTCAAATATTAGATGATTATTTAATCTTGGCCCCTAGTGTTGAGATGATCTCCACCATTGATCATTCCTTAGGTTTTTTTTGTCCTTACCTATAAAAGACAGTATTATCTTATTATAAAGGGTTGTTGAACTGGAATTATTTTAACCAAACATTTGAGATCAATACAAGCAAGACATTGAATTTTTGTGTTTCACTTGTGGATTTAATATGTTTGCATGGTTCTTTTTCTTCAATATTAGATAAATTTTAGTTATAATGATGATGAACTGTGAAGATATTTGATAGATATTTGGTTCATACCATTTGTAGCTTGCTGATTGTAAGTTGCTTTGCATTGTTAGTCTGAACCTTGTTTTTTTATTAGTTTAATTGTGAAGATTTATTTAAATTGTGCCATAATTGGGTGTTTATATGAATGTTCATGATTTGAAAATATTTCATTACCTTTAAAGATTTCACTATTATTGTGGCATTTTGAGTTAGTATATAATTAAGTAGGAATTGGTTTTATGAGGGATCCATCTATTTGAAGCACTAAATCATTGTTGTCATTGTCCTTAGTGTTTCTTAACTTAATCTATTATTACGATATATTTTGACTTTGATTTGAAGATTTGAGTTAGTTTAGGAAGAAACCATCATCTAAATTGTACTATTAGATGTGGAAGATGATTTTCAGATGCTAAATTTGGAAACCTAGTTAGGGTTTCATCTCAAGTTCACTCCATTCGAAACCCTTATTACATAAACTCGAGTGAGGTAATTGTAAGGCCCATTTAAAAAAAAAACATTAAACCATTGAGTCATTTTTTTAAAGTCAAGACATGACTATCAAAGCCTTGGGGAAATATTTCTCATAGAGGTTATATTTAATTTCAAGAGACATAATAATTCATACTTTGTGTTGTGGTGTGAAAAAGCACTCATCAACATAACTAGTGCTAGAAGTAGGGCCTAAGGATTGAACCCAAATTGGAGCATATAGGCTCTTTCTCTCCTGAGAGGTTTTATAGGATACTTAAATCTATACCTAACAAGGGGAAATTATTTGAGTTATGATTTCCCACCAAATCCAAGAGCATTAAAATAAGGGGGAAATCACCAACTACACTAGGTTCCTCTAGTTACCCCACCAACACCACCAATGGCTTGGCTACCTAAAAATACCTCTCCTATCCATTTCGATGTATATCATGACATGCCAAAGAATCTAGACAAGTTTTGTTCAAAATTTCATGTTAATGGTCCAAATAGGAGTATAAAGGAGCATATTAAAGTCTTTAAGGAGACTCTACACTATTGGTAGATTAAGAATGAGGATGTGGCCTTTCATCTATTCCCCTATTCCTTGGGAGAGGAATAATTTTACTGGTTTGTTCATTTTCTAGCTAGATCGATTACTTCATGGCCTCTTATGAAGAATATATTTTTGGATAGATGCATGATTCTAATATAGCCTACAAATTTGTATAGGTAGTTTGTGGAGGTCAAGAGACAAGACAATGAGCTCTTCAATACTTTCAACAATTGATTCCATAAGGCTTATACTCACCTCCAGTGTCCCTACTAGCTCAATGATGTAGTGGCCAAGAAAGTATATTATTTAGCTTTGGATAACCTCACTTCACTATTCGTTAGGAGAGACAATTCTATACCACCTTCACTCAATGATGCGTACACTAAATATGTTAAGGTTAGTGCACAATTGGGGTAGTTGGGAGTTGGTCCAATGAAACATATTGATATCCCATGAATTTCTAATCAAGCCTTGGCTCATCATACACTTGTACTTAACTCAGTCCTAGTAGCCACAAGGGCTATGGTGCTCCATCCAGGGGTTCCCATATCTAAGGCTCCGTCATCACATTTTCCCTATTTGTATAATTCTTAGAGAAACTATCAATAAAATCTTAGCTAGAACCAAGGCCAAAACCAAGGTTATCATAGGAAAAATAAGGTTTGGAATACCAAATAAAATAATGGAGGAGTGCCCTCTCCTTTGGATGCTTTAGGTGCCCTAACTTCTTCAAACACTAGGCCTTTGGGGAGAGTTTATTTGGATGAGGCTGCTATGTAGAATTGGTACAAACTGCATAATACCAACCAACATTTAGAGTTGAATTGTCATGAATTTTACATAACTACGAGTATATTCCAGAAATAAGTACATAATGTTGATTCTCAAAACATGCCTAGCCCATGTGGACAAGATATTGCTCCATATTCAACTTATGATTTTGCTATGGTTTTGAATATTTACTCTTTTCCTAGGCAAGAAGAAAATGAGCCTCATAGTGAGGAATCTTTGGAACATTTTTTAGGTTGAAAGAAGTTTTAGGTGAGTAGGATGAATTCCATGCTCACCAGTAGTATAAAGGACCATATAATCTCAAAAGCAACAAGCCTAAAGGAACTTTGATGAAATCTACTCCCTTGAATAGTTTTCAGGTACCTACAAACCCAAATTCTAGCAATAATCCAATAAATCCCAAGGTTCCTATCCACTTCTTTGAGAAAGAACCTTCAACTAGAATAAAAATTGCATTGGATGGACAATATGTAGCTGACAAATTGAAGAAAATGTAGGTAAGACTTTCTGTCTTTGAATTGTTGAAAGTTCTTGAAATTAGAAGTTCCTTGTTTAATTTGATTCAAGAATCAACTAAGATTGAGATACCCCTTGATGTTATCGACATTGGGTTTGAGACCTAATTGAAATTTTTGATGCATTTAATATCCAATTGATTCCTTGACATAAGAATCATCGCCAATGCCTTGAAACAATCAACCAATACATTACAACAATTATCCTTATTTGGTTTAAAGAAGTTCACAATGGAGCTTACCCCAACACCATCCATTCCAAACAATGTTACCAAATTTTAGGTGTTTTAGGATTACAAGAATATTGGATTTTATTACCGATTTTGATGTGTTTGCATCTCAAATCATAAATGAAGTTGAACCCGAGGAAGTTGAGATTGATCTCAAAGGAATGATCAAATTGAGGATTAACAAAATTACTTAATGTATGGTGCAATTGGAACACATTTATAATTTATATCAGCTGAGGTTCAAAGGGTAGCAAACAAAATTAGCAGGGGGAAAATCTGATGCTTACAATATGGGTACTACTGAAGAAGTCAAGTTCAATTGGTAAAATTTGCACTGCATAAGAGAGGGAAGGTATAGTTAAAGCGCTCACTTTTTTATCAAGATGCTATAGCTTGGAGTTATGAAGATCTTAAAACATATGATACATCCATAATCACTCATACTATCCCCCTCAAGCCTGAAACTAAGCCTTTTAGATAATGGAAATGACCTGCCAATGTATTATTGGAGACATTAATTTATAAGGAAGCTCTATTGGAAAAATTAATTTATAAGGAAGCTCAAATTTTTTATTCAGGTAGGATAATCTTCCCAATTTCCCACTCTATGTGGGTAGCAAATCTAGTCCCAGTTAGGAAAAATACTGGCAAAAATTGTATGTGTGTTGACCTCAAAAATCTCAATCGGGCCTCCGAGAAAGATAATTATCCACTACCATAATTGGATGAGGTCTTGAAAATTGTCAATGGGGCAAAAATTATGTACTTTTTAGATGGTTATCATGGTAAAAACCAAGTAATGGTAGAGTAGGAGGATTAGTTGAAAAACGCCTTTACCATAAAATGGGGAATATTTGCATACAAAAGAATTCCATTTGTTTTGGCTAATGTGGGTGCTACCTTCCAAAGGGCTATGGATATTTCTTTCAAGGAGTTGTTAGAAAATGCATAATCATTTATATGAATGATTTGATAGTTTTCTCAAAGCATAGATAAGATCATGTTTTAGATTTGTGCAAAGTTTTTCAGTGATGTAGAGAGTATGCATCTCACTTAATCCCAAGAAGTACATCTTTGGGGTTACTTAGGGAAGATCTTGGGGAATATTATTTCATAACAAGGCATATCCATTGACCTAGAGTGGGTCCAAGCCATTCTAAAAATTCAACTGCCTGTTAACAAGAAAAAATTAGAGTCATATTTTAGCAAGATCATTTTTGTTTGAAAATTCATTACAAGATCCATAAAGATTGTTATATGACTAAATGCTATGTTAAAACAAGATACAAAAATTGAATGAACTCTTGAAGCTAAATGAGATTTTGAGGAGATCAAACATGCAATTACCGAGGCTCCTAGGACCTTTTCTAGTCAATCCAAATTATGCATGACCCTTTTGTATATACTCCTTTTCATCATAACACACATGTGTAACGATTCTTACCGAGAAGAAGGGCCCAAATGATGAGAGTTCAATATATTTCATGATTGTACCACTGAAAGACGTCAAGTTAAGGTATCCAAATGTTGAAAAGAAAGCTTATGCTTTGGTGAGGGCCATCAAGAAATTCAAGTATTATATTATATAGATATGTTCCTAATCCAATAGTCAAATTATTACTCATGTAGGATGAATTCAGTGAATGCAGAGGGAAGTGGGTAACTATGTTATAAGAGTTCAATTTAGAAATTCTGCCTATGAAGCTAGTCCAAGGGCAGGGACAACATTTAGAAATTCATTTTGGTTTTCTATTTTCTTTGGTCTATAATAATGGCACAACATTTTCCTTGTTAAAATTTTCAAATTGGGCCTATGATTATGGGATTTTATTGAAGTTTTCGTCCAACTACTATCCTCAAGGTAATGGATTAGCAAAGTCTATTAACAAGAAATTTCTAAAGGTAATTCATAGGTTTCTTGATAAGAATCCCAAAGATTGACACACCTAGCTTAGGTTCACCCTCTAGGTGGATTGTACCCACAAGAAGGCTGCTTTAGGGACTTCTCCTTACCATTTAGTTTATGGAATGGAACACATTTTCCCTGTACACCTAAAAATCCCCACATTGTAATTCATTAATAAATATTATGTTGGTGAGGATAAGTTGGAGGCTTGCTTAACCCAACTCCATCTATAAGAGAAATGAGATGTAGCTATTGATTTTTTTTTCTAAATACCAAGGGGTGGTTAAGTGAGGGTTTAATAGATGTGCCCAAGTTAAGTAATTCCATATCTCTTATTTGGTCCTTTATTGGGACAAAGCCATGAGAAAAGGAGGAACATGAAAATTTTGATAAATTATGGGTTGGTCCATTTTGGATCACAAATATTCTAGGGGACAATACTTATTGTTTAAAGAATATCATAAGAGTTGATGTCCTAATGCTTGTTAATAAGTAATATATTAAGCATTATTTTTAGGCTTGAGCTATTGTTCAATTCATTCTCTTATATATACTTAGATTAGGTTTTTTGTTTCTTGTGTCATTTTTGGTCCTCATTTTCTTTTTGGGGGTGGTTTCTTGAAAGAAATACAACTCTTTCTTTGGGGAGTTGATTTGGTCTATTTCCTTGCTAAAAATTGAGTTATGATCTATTGTATTGGTGTGAGATTTATAGTTGGCGTTCAGTGATTTTAGATGCATGGTCATGGGAAGCTATCTTGTTACTAGGTTCTACCAAGGGTGTTTTGAAACCTCTTATCTTTTCAATAAATACATTAAAAGGAATCTTGCAATTATCATTGGGTTTCATACTATAGGGTATAAGGTGAAAAGCTAAAGTTATTACTTTAGCACCATTGTGATTCTCAATCAGCCCCAATTACAGGCTTTGTTTCTTGCAAAGTTGAAAAGAAAAAGAAAAATCAAAGAAAATAAAGGAAAATAAAGAAAATGAATAAAAATAAAATGAACTGAGAGGATTTGAACATCTCTATCAGGGCTATGGACGCTTGGCTGGTAGTAGAGCTATGTTTGAGGGAATGACAACAATAACCTCATCAAGGTTATAAATGCTTTGCTAGCAACAATGCCATGTCCCAAATACTTTTGAAGTAGAATCATTTATGTATCCCTATACTTTGTGGAATGAATCTTGTGGTTACCTTAGGATAATGAATGAATACATCTTGCACACACTTGAGTTTCTTGCATTAATAGGTGGATTTGTTGCTAGTTTGAATTCTTGTGATGCGTGTTTTAACTCATTTGATTCAAGTGGTTTATGAAGCTAGATATTTTCTAGGTTTATGATTCTTGTTTATCTTTGAAATTATTTGGAGCATTTCCCCACCAGAGTCGCCATTTGTCGTGCCTTGCATACACACCCCATTAAACGAGGAACCCCTCTTTTTTTTTTTTTGGGTTTTAGGTTAGTGTGATTTAGTTTAGATTCCCTTTTTGGTGCTTCTTATTTAGGTTTTATGCCTTGGTTGTCCTTTGTGTTCAATTTTGGATAGATTGTGAAGATTTGGGGGTTGGTTGGATCCCCCCTATTCTTCCACAAAGGTCAAGTAATCCTTCCTTTTTTTGTAAAAAAATTCATCACATATTTGACCTTGAATTGACCAAAGGTCATGACGTACTCAATTCTCCACAAGTATGAAGAGGTCATT
This sequence comes from Sequoia sempervirens, assembly GCA_007258455.2. Taxonomy (NCBI): domain Eukaryota; kingdom Viridiplantae; phylum Streptophyta; class Pinopsida; order Cupressales; family Cupressaceae; genus Sequoia; species Sequoia sempervirens. Next base: position 256,934 of record VDFB02279242.1, on the reverse strand, counting down.
TTTTCTACAAGGATGAGCACATATTGGGTTTCCACAAACTACTGCTTGCCACCATGTATATTGTAGAGCATTTACGGTGTTTGGTGATTGGGGGAATATACATGTTTAAACTTGGTTTTTGAATCATTTGAAGTTGACTGAGATATTGATTATTGTTGTGGAGCTTATTGATGACCAAGCATCCCCCATTTATGCAATTCATAGAGGTTTCCAGTCATATACCATCAAATTTGAATCATTCTTCTAGATTTCTCTCTTGTTTTCATTTTAACTTGTGGTTTCTTGCATGGCTGATTGGTTAAATTTGTGAATCCAAAGTTCATTTAAGGTTCATTTAATGTTGGTTTTGATGGAGCCCCTAAATTTTCTAAGATTTTGAGCTTATTCTTTGCTTGGCAATGGCATGTCACATGTATGTCCACTAGTAAGGTCTAGGGTTTTAGTTCTTCATCCTTGCTTTCATGTTCTTCATGTTTTAAGCCTTCGACGTTTTAATTTTGGGTTGACTTACTTTACCCAGTCGTTGGTCATTCAAGTTATATCTTAGGCTCTCATGAACATCCTTTTACCACACCCCTTCACTTAGGTGTGTTGGTCACTTGGTTTTTCATCATTTTAAAAAATGTCTTATTCGAGTTGAAAATCTTATAAAGTCGCCTTTATAAAGTGTCCACTTTAAGGGTCAAAACTCGTCGGTCTAGTGTTGGCCCTGTTGTCACCTAGAATTGCACCCTTTTGCAAAGTTTACAATAAACTGAGCATTCTAGAGCAACATGGAATCACTCTAAAGCTGTGGGTCACCTATGATTGAAGTGAACCTCTGGAGAAGGCTGGCTTCCTTTGGGTATCACCTAAACTATTGCTTCTTTGAGAGGAAAGAGGGAAGAGATGCATAAAAATGGAAAACTAAACCTATGGTGATACACCACAATAATGAGAAATCATGAAATGAACACAATAAGGACACACTCTTGAAGGCCTAATTCGATTGATTTACATACCCAGAACAACCTCTTTCAGATTTAATGCTTTAGTCCTAACAGGTTTGGACTACACATACATCTTGGGAAGGAAAGATCAATTTCACAACCTTAAGATACAAATGCAGAAATGTGAAAAACATAGTTATAGACTTGCATGTGCAAAAGAAAGATATAAAAATGAGAATCAATACAAACATGAACACAAAATTTCAATGTAAACTCTGTGTTGTATTCAGGATTCCAGTTGAGTTATAGAAAAACATACATTGACTGAGAAAGGATTGATTGAAAATCACCAACTCTTCAGAGTGTGCAATCAAAACTATTTACAAAAAAGGCAAAAAATGCCTTATATACAGATTGATATCAGCCCATTAGGGCTTACAAAATATCTAGCCTAGTAAAAATCTACCCTTAGATCTTTCAGATGAAGTTAATGTTGAAGCCTGCGTGTCCCTGTTGTTGGTGTTGGTGTGAAGAAAACATCTCGAAGAAGTCCCCCCTGATATTTCTGCAACCACCGCATTCATTCCTCTGTCCTTGTGTCTTATTGAGCTACTTCGGCTACACCTTGAATGCCCTGAGCTTGCAACAGATATGTGCTGCATTCACATTTTGTTGATTTCTTTCTGCTGGACAAGCTGCCACGACTTGCCTCTAGCTCCCCCCGATTGGTCAAGTGTGTTCTATGCGGATTCTGTGGGTGGTCGAAAGCTCTTCGATTAGAATCGCATCTCGGCGAGACACTGAAAGTGTCTCACCGATGCGATTATGCTCCTCTGAATCTATCGACATAACATGGAGCTATCGCTGAGAGCTCTTAGCGAGCTCGAAAAAACATACCGATTCTACTGGAGCCATCGGCAAGACACCATAGCGAGGATCAAATGTTGTACTGATATCTGCTTTTGTCACTAAGATGCCTTCCATCACCGAGACCTCTTGCAGACCTCCCTCTCTCCTTGGCGAATTCTGTTTCGTTCTGAAAGCCTTACTGCTCAGTGAGACTCACGCTGAAGTATGAACCCTCGGCCAACTCCTTTTCTTTCGGCCTGACTCCTGCTAGTCGAGAAGAGGTCCTGGCAACTTCTAATGTTATGCCGAAGGCCCCTCATTTTTGGGAGACCTCACGTCGTCGCCGAGACATCTCAGCGAGATCCCTTAGACATACCGAGGGCCCTTTTTCTACGTGTCGAGGAGACTTCTTGTCGGCTAGACCTTATGGTGATAGCCTCCATCCATTTTCCATCGCTGTGACATTCCATTGTCGACAAGACATCATATGCCAGTGAGACATTACTGCGAAAGCCTCAAGTCATGGCGAGGCCTTTCTTTTATCCTCGGTGGCTCCTTCATCCTTCAACAAGACATTTGATGCTGGCGAGACATTTCGGTGAAGTCCCATAGTTACACCGAGGCTCCTGTGTTTCGGCGGGACATTTAACCTTCATTGGGACCTCTCACCGAGTGCTATAGGTCTCCCCGAAGGCCGTGGTCGCCAAGAGTCTTGGCGAATGACGGTTGAATGGCCTATCGGCCAAGGAAATCCACATGGTAAGAGGTCATACCAAAGCCTCTCCGTTATAGTGATAGGCTCTGCAGGCTCGTTCGGCATGACAAAAATTAGGTCTCAGCGACCTGCTCAGGATGGAAAGAATCAAACAGTCAGTTGGCCAAACAGTAGGAGAGTCTTGCCGACTTTCTCCTTGGATGATTTTCATGCCAAATCTTCCTAGGGTAGCTTCTCCCACTGAGTACCCCGTGACCTAGAAAAAGATGTAGAGTCTTTTTCCTTTGTGTGAATGTCCCATTGGCCTCTGAAGATCTAATAATTGATTATCTTTCCTGATTTAATTGTAGGTGAAATAGAGGCAACAATTATGGTGACCTTTGCGGGATGTTTTCCTGCTAAACATGAGAACCAGTGACTAGGCCTATCCATTGGGCATGGAGTCATTAGAAAACTTAGAGAACAAATAAAACGTTAGTCTTGCACATGGCCTCAACCTTATGAGATCCACGGGTCATAACAGGTTGCCAAAAAACAAAACAGGGGAAAACTTCAGAGAAAAATGTCACGCTAAAACAACATTAGGGAAAGGAGCAAAATGGAAAACAAACAAACCATAGTGCAAAGCCCTTATTGAAAACATAAAACCTAACTAGGTATGTACAAGAAAGGCACTTATCAGACTTGAAAGCAGGATTTAAGGTATATCCCATTAACTGGGATAGGAAGCAGATCCCCTTCTATCGTAGCCAGTTGATAAGCATTGCGTTCCTTACAGCTTGCGATAATGAATGGACCAGTCCACATATTGTCAAACTTGGTGTGATGGCCTGGTCTTCTTTTAAGAACGTCCCACCTGAGCACGAGGTCTCCCTCTTTAAAAGACTTTATTGTAGCCCTTTTGTTGAATGTCTTCTTTGTCTGGAGCTAATGATCCTCCAAAGTTTTCATTGCTCTGTCCCTTGATTCTTTGAGCTCCATGAGCTCTGCATACCTTACAGACATTGGGTTCTGTCTCTCAAGCATTTCCAACTGATGAACGATGTCTAGAGCCGGAAGCTCCATAGATAGTGGCAATCTTGCCTCCTTGTCATAGACCAACATATATGGAAAATTACCAATAAACCTCTTAGGGGTCACTCTATCTGCCCAAAGTGCATTCTTTAAACTACTGGGCCAGGTCCTTTGGTTGTCCTCTATGTTTCTTTTAATAATTCTGATGAGGTTCTTATTCGTGCTCTCAGCTAGGCCATTACCTTGAGGGTAATGATTTGAAGATGTGCTCAAATGAATGCCATACTTAATGGCCCAGTTGGTTACCCTTAGACCCATGAATGCAAGGGCATTATCAGATATGATGGAGTAAGGCACTCCAAACCTGGTAACTATATCTTCATAGAAGTTCAACACTGAGGATTCTTTTGCTTCCCTTAATGCAACCGCTTTCGTCCACCTTGTAAAATAGTCAGTGGCTGTAAGTACCCATTTGTGACCAGCACTGGAAGGTGGGTTTATTGGACCGATGAAATCAATGCCCCATCTCATGAAGGGCTGCTCCACTTGAATTGGATGTAGAGTCATAGCGGGCAGTCTTTCCTTTCCTAAAAACAAAGCGCATTTGATACACTTCTTTGCCCAAGAGTAAGCATCCTTGAACAAGCTGGGCCAATAGTAACCAGCTCTCATGACCTTCTAGGCAGTAGTTCTAGGAGCAAAGTGACCTCCTGCAGCTCCATCATGAAACTCATGAAGAACTTTTTCAATTTGGTCACTGTGAATGCATCTTAACATGACACCATTCAAATCTTTTTTAAAAAGAACATTGCCCATCAACACATATGGTATGGACTGCAGTCTAAAGTATCTTCTTTTAGCTCTATTTAGACCTAATGGGCATTGACCAGTTTGTAGAAATTGGGTCATATCTTGGACCCAATTAGTTATCCCCATGGGCACATCATCTTGAGCATTCTGAGGCTCATTTGTATTGGCAAGCACAACATCCTTTTCTAGTTCACTTTCACTGTTCGACCCTGAAGCAAGCTGTTCACAAAGACCTTTACCTCTAACTAGTTTGGTGATGCTAATATCTACATCGTACTCCATGACCTTAGTGATCCACCCTGCTCTTTTTTCATTCAGATCCTTATTCAACAGAAATTCCTTCACACTTGAGTGTGCAACCAGAATATGAACCTTATTGTTTGAAAGCAAAGGTTTAAATTTCTTCAGACTTCTAATCACAGAGAGAACATGCTTTTCAACAAATGTATACCTTTCTTCGTAATAAACAAGTATTTGGCTAAAGAAGGCTATGGGTTGCTCTAAATTGTCGCTATTCTTCTGAACTAGCATAGCAGATATTGCACCTCCACTACCAAAAGCGTATAAAAATAAGTCTTTAGAGAAGTCAGGGTTTACCAATGTTGGAGCAGATGCTAACGCCTCCTTGATTTCTCCAAAATTGTGCTTTTCCTCCTTTATCCAACTGAAGACTGCATTCTTCTTTAACATGGTTGTTAGAGGTTGTAGCAGGTTCACCACATCTGGAATGAACCTTCTCAGAAAGTTGATCTATCCTAGAAAGCTTTGTAGGCCCTTCTTGTGATTAGGCAGGGGCAATTCAAGTATGGCTCTGACTCTTTGAGGGTCGATAGTGATTCCCTGCTTTGACACCATGTGTCCTAATAGTTTCCCTTCATGGACAACAAAGATACTCTTCTTTGGATTGAGGGAGATACCCAACTCTCTGCATTTTTCAAACACTTGCTTAAGATGTAACAAATGTTCATTAGCATTCTTAGAATAAACTGTGATGTCATCTAGGTAAATCAATATAATCTTGTTGATCAAACTTTGAAACGCCATGTCCATGGCTCTCTGAAACGTGGCACCAGCATTGGAAAAACCAAAAGGCATCCTTTTGTATTCCATGGTGCCCCATTTAGTCGTAAAAGCAGTCTTAAACTGATCTTCCTCTTTAACCAGCACCTGATTATATCCTAAAAAACCATCTAGTAAGGAAAACCTTTCAGAACCAGCAACCTCTTGTAAGATTTGTTCCATGGAGGGCAGCGGGTAGTGGTCTTTTAGAGAGGATCGGTTAAGATCCCTGAAGTCTACACAGAGCCTTGTCTCACCACTTTTCTTTCTAACTGGTACAAGTTAGAAACCCATGAAGTGTGCTTGATAGGGAAGACAATACCCCCCTCAACTAGTTTAGTTAGCTCCTTAATCATTAGGGGCTCAAGTTTAGGATTCAAGGGCCTTTGTTTCTACCTTACTGGCTTGGTGTTAGGTTCTAATTCAATTGTATGCTAAGCAATATGGGGATCAAATCCTTTCAAATCTGAATACTCCCAAGCAAAGACATCATGAAATTCTTGGCACAAAGCAACAAAAGCTTGTCTATCTTCAGGTGAACAAAGTTTGCCTATCTTAAGAAGTTTACCCTTGAAAATCTCCAGCTCTTCATAGTGTTCTTCTTTGATTTGCAAGCTAGCTCTACCCTTTTTGAGCTGATCATTAGTACTAAAAATTGATTCTAAGGTAGCCAGGCCTTTGGGCAATTTATTTGTCTTTAGTTGTATGACTTGATCACCATATTGCTGCTTGAGTTTTGCCTGATTCACCATGGAGAACTGATCTTCTTCGAGCAAGAAGGAAAGGATTTGCTGATCACTATCAAAGACTTTCCAGTGAATGTTGTTGTCAGGAATTGAGGGTCTGACTACAACCTTCACATACTACTGCACCTTCTCTTTTCTAATATCTCCTAGAGTATCAAATTGTGCTCCAATGGCTGCGAGCCTGTCAACATGCTTGTTATGATTTCTCGGGATAGACACTAAATTAAAGGCATCAAATTCCTCAAGCATGTTCCACACCCTATTTCTATAAGACTTCAGTGTGTCATTTTTAGCCACATTTAGGCCCCTCACTTGATTAACAACTAATACGCTGTCTCCATGCACTTTCAAGCGGGTTATTCCTCTTTTTCTTGCCCATTCTAGACCTTGAACCAGGCCCTCATATTCAGCAGTGTTGTTAGAGCATGCAAAAGCAAAACGAAAAGTAGCATAGTACTTATCACCTTGCGGAGATACCAGCATTGCACCTCCTCCAGCGCTGTTTTTGCTTCTTGAAACATCAAAATACATTTCCCAAAGTCCATTAAGCGATTACAACAACTGATCTGCCTCTTTCTCCAAGTTTGGAATCTCTGTATCAGGCTCAAGAATGACATAGTTGCCCATACCAGCATCTTGAATGAGCTCTTCAGGACTGTCCGATACATTTTCAACCGCCCATTCATGCAGCAGCATGTCAAGAACAACTTCTGATTGGAGTTCTTGAGCAGCAGCTAGTTCATTGTCAGTAAAAACAACACAATTTGTATTTGTAGAAGAAGGAGTAGCATTGATGGGGCTTGGGTTATAAGGCTCAATGTGGTCTTTGGCCAACCTTTCAGAATTGATGGTAACCTTAGTCCCATATCTTGTTCTAAATAGCATATGTGACCAATCGGCCGACACATAACTACCTATCTTGGCTATAAAGTCTCTAGATAAACACAAGGAAAATAAAGGTGGAAGGTCTATGACACATATGTCTTGAGGGACTGAAAAATTTGGACAAGCATGCAAAGTGAGATTTAGATCTTTGATAATACCCAAAGTATTAACCGAAGTGCCATCCAATTGGATCACTCCCTTCTCCAAAGGCTGGTATTTTAGTCCAAGTTTGTCAGCAATTTGTTTTGGCATGACAAAGCTGCTAGCTCCACTATCTACCATACAGTTACGGACTAATTTATCACCAATAATCACTGACATGTAGAAAGGAGGTGGCTTAACTCTTTTTTCATTCTCTATGCAAGGATGTTGATCATTTCCCTGAGAATCATTTGTTAACACGGCTCTAACCTGACCTATTGGGGGCTCGGATTCAGCAGACATTTTCAAACTTGATAGGGCTGATTGTAACATATCCTTTTGATCGGGGATGACTAAAGAATCCCACATAGACATGGTTACATTTGTCTTTCTCATACTATCAAGAATGTTAAAAGGTACAACTGGATTTACTTTATTGTGTACCTTTACGCCAGTGTGATCAGCTTGTAAGTGTGACTGCTCTTTAACTGGGAGTTGTTGGTTTCCTTGCAAAACACTAGTCACTCGAGAGGTAGATGGTTCCACAACTATTGCCATTCCTCTACCAGCTACTTGGTCAAGCTCAAATGCTCTCTTTTTTGCCTTGGTGTTAGCTGCAATTGGAGAGCTATCCTCATTCAACCCACAAAATTCTTGGCCTTGCCAATTAAGCAAGGTTGTATCATTGCTTAATTGGTCCTGATGTTGTGAAGATGCATCATTGCATGCAGTCTACTACGAACCTGAAGCATTTTGTACCATCAGTGCTTGATTGATGAGTCCATTTGAACAAGTGGCTTGATTATGAGGCTGGTTACAAGGGTAACACCACTCATAATCAGCCGCTAAGTTGTTTTGAGTGGGAACCAGGTCCCTGACTGTACTAACAGGTGCTGGAGCATAGGCTTGAAAAGGCCTCGTGTTCACACTCTGTCTTGGGCCCTAATAATTTCCTTGATACTACTGCCTATTCCCTTGGAATTGCTGTTGTTGACCTTGAAAAGGTTGAGTTGGGGCCTGATTTTGCTATTGATAAGGCCTGGAATAGGTCTGTTTCTTTTCCAAGTTCACCAACTTGTTACCAAAATTATGTAAAAGACTTTTGATCTCTTGCAATTCATTTGATGAGCTTGAAGCAACACTTTATTTCTTGTCAATGGTTGGAACAACAGCTGGTAGCGTTGGTACAACTGGTAGAGGTGTGAAAGGAGGTATTTGCAAAGGGATGTTTGCATGAATTTTTGGAAATATTGGCATTGGTGGCCTAGAAGCAAGCTTACGAGCTTGTATTAAGTTGTTTTCAGCTCTAATAGCTATTTCGAAGGCATCTGGCAGAGACACTCCTCCCATTGACTGTATCATGACAGCTATATCACTATTTAGAGGTCTTAAAAAGTATAGGAATGCATACTCTGGAGGTGGCCTCACCGTTGCAGGGATTCTATCCCAAGTTCTTTGAAATCTGAAGTTGAAGTTGTTCATCTGCTCTTGCGGAGCCCTCTTCATTATAGTCAGTTGCTCCAATAGAGACAAGTTGTCAGACCTATCTTGGAATTGCTTATGCAATTTTTCTCCAAAATTGTCCCATGTTGCAATTGAACTGACTGGTAGGATCCTGTACCATTGCACAACTCTTCCTTTAGTGAAGTAGCTAGCAATCTCACTGCAACGTCCTCTTCAGTTATGTGATGGACTCCACATAATGAAGCCACATCCCTCAAATGTTCAATGGGAGTAGTTTGATCTTCTCCCGTGAAAATTGGCAGACTCTTCAAGGCTGCCATTGGAATATCATTGTGCTGCGCCAAGTTCAAAGGACTCCCTCCGTTGAAAGCAACGAAGGGTTGATTCCTTGGAGCGGCCATTGAAGGTATTTGATGTGAATTTGTTGGTGCAACAAACTGAGACCTTACAGGTGGAGGAGTGGACTGAGTTCTTCTAGAATAGATAACTGTTGTTCCTCTCTTCTTTGCTACTCTACCTTTCCTTCTTGGTGGTGACAGTTGCAAATATTCAAATGAACCTGAACTACCTCTAGTCTGAACTTTTCTCATAAACTATAGAAGGCATTGATTTTTGGGGTTCTTCCTATCTGTGGAGTCGCCAGGTATGCCAAAGGGCTTCTATAAAGCCTGATAATTCACTGGCTGCATACCAGACCAGTAGTTAAAACAAATTCCTGTCCCACCGGGCGTGCCAGAAACTGTTGTCACCTAGAATAGCACCCTTTGAAAAGTTTATAATAAACTAAGCATTCTAGAGCAACATGGGATCACTCCAAGGCTGTGGGTCACCTATGATTGAAGTGAACCTTCGGAGAAGGCTGACTTCCTTTGGGTATCACCTAAACTATTGCTTCTTTGAGAGGAAAGAGGGAAGAGATGCATAAAAATGGAAAACTAAACCTATGGTGATACACCACAATAATGATAAATCATGAAATGAACACAATAAGGACACACTCTTGAAGGCCTAATTCAATTGATTTACATACCCAGAACAACCTCTTTCAGATTTAATGCTTTAGTCCTAACAGGTTTGGACTACACATACATCTTGGGAAGGAAAGATCAATTTCACAACCTTAAGATACAAATGCAGAAATGTGAAAAACATAGTTATAGACTTGCATGTGCAAAAGAAAGATACATAAATGAGAATCAATACAAACATGAACACAAAATTTCAATGTAAACTCTGTGTTGTATTCAGGATTCTAGTTGAGTTACAAAAAAACATACATTAACTGAGAAAGGATTGATTGAAAATCACTAACTCTTCAAAGTGTGCAATCAGAACTATTTACAAAAAAGGCAAAAAATGCCTTATATACAGACTGATATCGGCGCATTAGGGCTTACAAAATATCAGGCCCAGAAAAAATCTACCCTCAGATCTTTCAGATGAAGTTAATGCTGAAGCCTACGTGTCCCTATTGTTGGTGTCGGTGTGAAGAAAACATCTCGAAGAAGTCCCCCCCTGATCTTTCTGCAACCACCGCATTCATTCCTCTATCCTCGTGTCTTATTGAGCTACTTTGGCTGCACCTTGAATGCCATGAGCTTGCAAAAAATACGTGCTGCATTCACATTCTGTTGATTTCTTTCTACTGGTCAAGCTGCCACGACTTGCCTCTAGCTCCCCCCAATTGGTCAAGTGTGTTCTGTACAGATTTTGTGGGCGGTCGAAAGCTCTTTGATTAGAATTGCATCTCGGTGAGACACTGAAAGTGTCTTGCCGATGCGATTATGCTCCTCTGAATCTATTGGCATAACATGGAGCTATCGCTAAGAGCTTTTAGCGAGCCCGAAAAAACATACTGATTCTATTGGAGCCATCGACAAGACACCGTAGCGAGGATCAAATGTTGTACCGATATCTACTTTTGTCATTGAGATGCCTTCCATCACCGAGACCTCTTGCAGACCTCCCTCTCTCCTTGGCGAATTCTGTTTCGTTCTGAAAGCCTTACTGCTCGGTGAGACTCACACCGAAGTATGAACCCTTGGCCGACTCCTTTTCTTTTGGCCTAACTCCTACCGGTCGGGAAGAGGTCCTGGCGAATTCTAATGTTATGCTGAAGGCCCCTCGTTTCGGGGAGACCTCACGTCATCGCCGAGACATCTCAGCGAGATCCCTTAGACATACCGAGGGCCCTTTTTCTACGTGTCGAGGAGACTTCTTGTCGGCCAGACCTTATGGCGATAGCCTCCATCCGTTTTCCATTGCTGTGATGTTCCATTGTCGACAAGACATCATATGCCAGCGAGACATTACTGCGAAAGCCTCAAGTCTTGGCGAGGCCTTTCTTTTATCCTCGGTGGCTCCTTCATCCTTCAGCAAGACATTTGATGCCAACGAGACATTCCGGCGAAGTCCCATAGTTACACCGAGGTTCCTTTGTGTCAGCAGGACATTTAACCTTTGCTGGGACCTCTCACCGAGCGTTGTAGGTCTCCTCGAAGCCCGTGGTCGCTGAGAGTCTTAGCGAATGACGGTTGAATGGCCTATCGGCCAAGGAAATCCATGCGGTAAGAGGTCACACCAAAGACTCTCTGTTATAGCGATAGGCTCTGTAGGCTCATTTGACATGACAGAAATTAGGTCTCAGTGACCTACTCAAGATGGAAAGAATCAAATAGTCAGTTAGCCAGACAGTAGGAGAGTCTTGCCGACTTTCTCCTTGGATGATTTTCATGCTGAATCTTTCTAGGGTAGCTTCTCCCACTGAGTTCCCCGTGACCTAGCAATAGATGTAGAGTCTTTTTCCTTTGTGTGAATGTCCCACTGGCCTCTGAAGATCTAACATTTTATTATCTCACCTAATTTAACTGTAGGTGAAATAGAGGCAACATGCCCCATTTTAAAAACTAACCTTGTTGGAATGTGCAAGAAATACCATCCATTTGATCCGAAGATAGGATTCTGACTGTCTATCACACACCGCACAGGAGTTGAAGAGTGGCTTCTAGAAGATGTGCGAGGTCCATGATTATGTGACATGTGTCTTCGCTATGGTGGGGTCTAGTTTGTTTGCATTATGTCCGATGTCTAATACTTCCAAGATTGACGGTTCACGAGCAATAGCAAGGACAAATCTTAGCTATCTATTGCACACCTCTTAGCATTAATATAATGCTCGTTGGGAGACGTGTGAGGTCCACGAAATGATGACACATGTACTATTCCGTCTGATGTAAAAAGGATGTGGAGCCCACGAAAAGAGATGATGGGGTTTCCAGTTAGCACTCTCCTATTGGCTGACGAGTTGGAAAAGTATCGCAAAGTAAATTCAAATTGTGTTGACTCAATCTGAGTCACTCATGGTGCCATCTCAGAATGAAATCGATGACTGCTATGCATTTGAGCCATTTTTCTTTGTGTGAGAGAGTAGTAATGGTTGAAAGGAGACAAGCAGTTATTGAAATTGGGTCATGAAATACACAAAAATTTGATTTCCTCACATTATTGAAGGCTACGAATTGGCGCAAAGCAACCTGAAAGTTTATCAAAGTGTTCAAATTGGAGTGTGCACATGTTAGGGTTCCTAAAAATGCAAAAATCCATGAGTATAATTAAAATTGAACTCTCTGCTGTATTTGAAATATCATGAGTTAGGGCTAGATTGAGATTGTTTTCTTCCAATTGCTTTAACCTGCATGCTTTAATTGCTTTGTTGTGTTAAAAGTTGTGTATAAAATTGTTCCTCTCGACCAAGTTTGTTCTCTGCATCTTGTGTTTGTACCCTAAGCTGCTTTGTAAGGGAATAATTTTTTGAGCCTTTTTCTATTAGAACCCTATTCCTTTGCAAACCTGCCTGAATATCCATGGCCCCCAAAGCACAAAAGCATCAATCTGAAACCCCAGCTAGGTTGCTCTCTAATGATATCGTCGACCATTTGAAACCCTCAAATAACAAGAAGAGAAATGGAGCAAGGATGTACAATGCTCCTAAAGTTTATGAAGGGTTACAAAATAGACAGGCTTGGATTAGAGATGCCAAATTGCCTTATACTAGTTGGAAAATGTTTAGAAATTGGTTTGGGAATAGGAATTGTGAATATCCCATTTTCCATACCTGGATATATGACATGGGGAAGTTGGTGGTCCCAAATGTATATGTGGATGTGGATTTTATCAAAGATATCACAACCATATATGATCCTGTGTCTAAAATTGTAAGGGCTTATAATGGTACTGAATTTGTCAGGATTACCAAGGAAGAGATTGCAAAAATTTTCAAACTGCATGAATGGATCCAGGATATGATTCCCATTGACCTTGATATTTTCAAAAAAGAATATGAGAACACCAAAGTTGTGTTCCGAACTACATTATTGCCTATGCATTGTGTTTCTACTGGAACTAGGAAGAATAGGAAGCAAATTGAGATTGGAAAAGATTAGAAAGAACCCTTCCCTCTTAATTATTTTACCCATTACTTTAAGAAAATTGTTTGTTCTTTGTAGCAGATTATTGGCTTTGATGCACCTGAGACAATACCCATTGAATATCTATACATAGTTGGCCATATTTAGTATGCGGCTTTTAATGTGGTTTATGATTATGCCACTTACCTAGCAGAGACCATGCATAAGTACCTAGTTGATCTCAAGGGAGGAAAGCATTGGGTAATATTCTGGTGGTATTCTCTTTTAATGCATATGATTTTGTATAAGCAAGAGAATATTTTTGGTGAAGATATGTCCTTAAAGAAGGTTGAGAGTGATGTTGAGCTACCTGTTCAATGTTGGACCCAAATTCTGGATATGGATGGCCAAAAGTATGATTATGTGGTCTATCATAATGTCTTTGCATCTAAGCTTAGGAGAATGTTGGTTCTTGATTTGCCAAGGATCCCAAAAGAGATTCATGACTTTCTAAGACCTATGGAGAGGAGACCTGAACTGAATATAACCCATAATTGGGGAGATATCATTGCATACCCAGATAGAACTATATTCAGGGTATATGGGACCACTGCCTATCCTTTTGTTCTGCCAAGGGATGTACCCCTTAGGATGGGATTCATAGAAGTCATGAGACAATTGGCTAGAACCCAAGAGTGCCATTTGCCAAAAAATAAGAAGGGTCCATTCTTCCCTGAGTACACTGTATTTGCAGATTTTGTGTTGATAAAAGGAAAATGGAACCCTTTGATGGAGGTCCTCAATCCTTACAAATTAGCGTCAGTTCACCTTAGAAACCATGACCTAGAAAGATTCATCCATGAAGTAAAAGAAAAGAGGTCATTCAGGGTATTTGTGCACAACTTATACTACCTCGGGGATGTTATCAGAAACATTCTTGATTTCTAGTTGCATGATGAAAGAAAAACATTGTACCTTACTTATGACAAGATGGTGACTAATATTCAAAATTCAGACCCGACTTATGATCCTCTACCCAACATCGAAGGAGAATGGAACAAGGTAAAATATGTATTGGAAAACTTTGAAAGTGTTGTTGGTGTGTTTAAAAGAGAAGAGATTGTCAAAGGTAATTGAAAAGCCTTGGCAATAGAAGAAGGACCATCTGTGCCATTGGAGGAAAGGCCTTCCTACTAGCCACCTAAGAGTTTCAGGGTGTATACTAGGAGGAAGGAGATAATTAAGAAGGAGCAGGTAGAACCAACCCCTATTGTATCAAAGGATTCAAGGCTAGCTTCTCCAATTGGATCAACTTCATTGCCTCCTAAGTGATCTGCTCCTGTTATAATTGATATTAAATCCCCTCCAAGAAGTCCTCCTTCCTCAGAGCAACCACCAATTAAGAAACAAAGGGTTGAAATGAGCATGGAAGTTGATTACCTTGATAGTGATGTAGATGATATTGTAATAACCTCTGAAGATATGCATCAAAGGATGTCTTCTCCTCCAAGAGAAGTTGCATCAAGCTCTGGGACAAGTATCCTGAGATTGGGAAAAACCGAATTAAGTGGTGTAAGCAATATCGATGACATGAGGAAGGAAGCTTGCAAAGAGTTTATGGAGGATGACTCATTTATTGAAACACCAACTTTTAGGGATTTTATATGGAGAGTAAAAGTTGGAGAGTATGTAGAGAGGGTTGCTATTGAAAGAAGTATACATCCCAAGTTGCCTGATAATGTTGTTCAAGCCAATGTGAGGCAAGAGATGAGAAACAAATTTAAGGATATTATAACTGAGAAAGGAAGAGAACTTGTACAAAAAAGTGGTGTACATTATTATTGCCTGAATGGGATATTGCTGATGTAGTTGTATTGGATATGATAAGGAGGGCTAATAAACAAATATTTGAAACTGAAGAAGAAGCCAAGTTGGCACTTTAGGGATTTGCATTCAGCCACGAATGGGATGCACTAGAAATATGGTCAATGTCTCTCAGTTCAAGGAAACCCAAATTTGTAGAGGTATCAGACTTTAGTGGCAGCCTGATTGTAAGAAGAGTTGCAGATACTCCAACATTAGAAGCTACTGATATGAACATAAATGTTGCTAGATTTACAAAAGCAACAGTTGAGCACCTCACTAATGATAGGGATACATTTAGAAACAAATATCATGATATTCTAGATGAATATAACAAGAGTCAACATAGATTAGTTGAGCTTGAAACAGAGCGAGAGTTTTGGAAACAACAAGTGGAGACATTGAAGTCTCAAGGGCAAGCTAGTTCAATCCATACTGCTCCCACTTCTCTTGTAACTCAACCTCAGTCTCATCCATCTAAATAATCCTTGTCAATTGTGCCTTATAACATGGGTCAACAACCTATTACAGTTGAGAAGCCGAGTACATCAAAGGAAACTCCATCAGATGAACCCACAAAAGAACAACTGCTTTAGCCAGTTGAGGAGTATAAGAAATTGCTTGAGGAAACACAGATCATGATGAATAAGAACAATTCAAAGATTTTTCACACTGTCTTGAGGCACCTAAATAGGAAAATTCAAGGTAAGTTGAATAACTTGTTCATGATAATTACTCGTTGATGCTAAAAGAAATGAAGATGTCTCATAGGGATGGAGAATTAGGAACCCCACTCTTAGATAGATGGATTCCTAGATTTAGTGATTTGAGGCTAATGGAAGTTGGTGCTAAGCAACGAGGGGACAACCCTCCAAAGGTAATCCTGACCTACAAGTTTTTCTATGATGTTAGGGAACAACCATTCCATGGGTATGTTGCTCCATTAGAGCATAAAATAAAAGAGTTAAAAATCAAGTATGATCAGGCTGAATTGACATTGTTGACTGATATTTTGCAAGCCCGTGATGAAGTGAAGTCTCTACAAATGTGGAAGAACTAGGTGGATGCTACAATTGTTAATCAAACATAATTAATCTTCCATGATGTTAATATTGACATATTGAAAGATACTTTGGAAAAAGTTATCTTTCATTATTAGCTTTCTCGAAGAATTTGAAAAGGAAGCTAATTTAGTGATGACAAAATATGCTCCTTATAGAAAGAAGATGGATGAAATTATTTATTTTGATTGGCCATCTGAAGAGGAGTATGATCAATGGAAGAGGATATTCATGGCTAGATTGGATTAGTGAATTCAGAATGGAACACATATACTTGGTCAAGTATTGTACAGGTCTAGCCTTGGAGGTTACAATGTGTAAAGTATGTGTATCCTTGTTAAAAGTGTTACTAATAAATACTGATTACTGATGTGGATGTTGACTGGAAATTTTATCTACTTTTCCTATCTTTGGAATTTTTTCATCTTGCCAAGTAGGATGGATGTGCTACAACAACTTGAAGGATATTCTTTTCAACACGTGCCTTTTGGAAGGCGGGTTTGCTTCTTCACAAGCAAATGAAAATAATATTTGTCTCATATGTATTACCTTTGATTGAAAATTTAAACATAACTATAAAGGGAATATTGTCTTGTAGCGGTCCAATTAGAATGTGATGTGTACTATTGGGTTGAAGCTTGTTTTGCTCCCTTGTTTCCACAAAAGGGAATTCAAGGCCATTAGTGTAGGTCTTTTGTTGAATTATAGAGTTGAATTATGTAATTGAAGAACATATAGCAAATATGTTAGGAGTCTTTATCTAATGCTTTGAGTCTAGATAGTAAGTTTTGTCAAATGTATGGTTTTTGAACATACTAGAATGATAATTGCAAACTTTCCGAGTTTGTAGTCTCTCCAATTTTAATCTATACTCGAGTTATTAATGAAAATGTTGATAAAAGATCATTTCATTAATTTCCATCGTTGTTAAACTTTGGTATTGTTATCACAGGGATTTGTACCCGCATGCAGGGATGGAAAGCTTTGCAATCCCGTGTAACATTGGATCAAACTCAGGTTGTGGGTGACCTATAATGAGATTGAACCTCCAAATTCTAGGCCAACTTCCTATTTGTTCTTCTATTTTAACTAATGAAACTATTTGGGAAAAGGGAAGAAAGTGCTGAAATGAATGCAAAAACTAATTTATGTTATGGTAATGCACTTAGATAACGATGTTGCATGCAACTTGTTTCACAATTACTTTTCAATAAACCTATTCGCACAACTAAATCTGAACAATTTAACCACATAAATAATTTATATAAAGGCTTGACTGTATTACCATCTTTGAAGGAAAAGAACGTCTTCACAACTAAAATAGTAAAATAAGCCAGATGCACAACATATAACCTGTGGAATCAAAACTTAGTTGTATACAAGAACATATGAATGAGACGGGAAAATAAAGGTTCCTGAGATTAAAAAATGATAGATTCCTTATCAAATCATTCACGGAGTATGACACCTGAGATTTTGAAGGAAAATACTTAGTACACTGAAAGGTAAAAGGAAAGCTTTGCAAATTGATAAAACTTGATTAACCTGTAATAACCTAATGAATGTATTAATCTGAAAAATAAACTGGGTTACAAGAAGCCTTCTTTGCAAAAATTGCAAAAAGCGAGAGAAATCAAGAACTAGTGAAAAAGGACTAAGTCATATCACGTTATACAAAAAGACTCTCCAAGGCATGAAGGTGAAACTGAAAGTGAAACTCTGTGTAAAAATTAATATCTCCAAAACAAATCCCGAGCAAAAATAAAAATCCCCAAAAAGAAGGCCCAAACTCATGCGAAAATGAGTGTATGATGATCCAAACTCAAGGTCAACTCATAACTGAACTATAGAGCACTCAAACTGCACTGAAAATCCCTGAGAATGTGGGCCAAAACATGCAAAATCCACCTCATTTATGTCAATTCGCCCATGATGATTGAAATTCCATCCCTGTATTGTGCATGATTAATCTTCAGTTAATAATCTCTTATTCTCCAGTTCCATCTACATCCTTTGCATGATTTCCTTAAAGAGGATTAAGTGATTAAATATTAAAAATAACCAATGAATGATTATTTTAATATTTAAATGTGCAAGGCTCCTGCTTATTTTCATTTTAAATATTAATGTAATCATACATTAATATCTGATTACAATAATAGCTTGAGTAAAATCATGCAAACATGCATGAGTTCATTATCATTTCTAAAAAGAAATAATGACTTAAATTATTCTTTAAGTCAACTATCAACATACATGGGCTCCCTAAGCATGTTTAAGTTTTATTGACTTAATAGTCAATACTACATCAATGATTCAAAATGACCAAACATTGAAACACAAGGCAAAAAAAAACAATGATTAGGGTATTTTCTCAAAACGGTCGAACCCTAAAAGTCTTGAATCATTTTGAATTTTGAGCTTTTGGAGGAAAAGAAAGGCAAGCTGTTGTGTTGCCATAGTTGAGGGTTTGATACTGGCTGCCATGGAATAAAGTCTCTATAAGCTTGATTGTTCACCATATTTTACTGTTTTAGATAGTTTGTTGAAGATTTCCACAGAGGAATGCGTGGTAAGTCATAACCCTCTTCATTTTTGGTCACTTCATGGCTTCTACGGCTGCGGCTATGCATTTCTTCTAATGCTCTTTTCTCTGTGTTGATTCACTGCTTCATTTTGGCTACCATGGACTAGCTTGCTTGAGTTTTTCACCACGTTTGAATATATCCTCTAACAAAAAATAAGAGGTAAGATTTCCTCCATGTAATCTAGTATTTCCTTTACCATTTTCTGGATAATATCATTGAGGACAAGATAATGAAAACATTTGCATTTCCTATACATTTAGTGAAGGAAATAAGGAAATTTTTGCATATTTTTGTCATAGAAGGCCGCAGCCTCTCCTTTGCATTTCTGGGTATCTCTGTAGGATATGCTTTTTTGTTATTATCCCTATAGACCTGTTCCATTTCTATGGTCTTTGAACCTGCTTCTAAGTGTTTTCTCTTGTTGTTTGATCTCGAATAGAGCTCCCTCCTTGGCATGGCACGATTTCCTACTGCAAACCCATGTGAGTTTCTACTTCATGGATTTAATAGCCATGAGGATTGAAACCCTAGCCTCATGTTTGTGAATAGATCATTCAAGATTATAATATGAATGAAACTTCATGCAGAAAATATAGTTGAAATGAGGGTTATCCAGACCTTTGTTCACATGAAAAACTCCTAAAAGTGATGACTCCATTGTTGTCTTGACTGTCATTTACTTACTGTCAGTTTTAGACATGCATCAATTGCTCCTTCCTTTCTTTGTAAAGAACAGTAGGCAGTGAATTGTATATAATTGGTCCTCCCTATTGTTGACATAGTCTTTAGCCATTGATGGGAAATATACCTCTTTATCACTCCTCTGTTTGATCAAATTTCTTTTTGTTATCTTCACTGTGGTCTTTGAATTGTTCCACTGTAAGTATTCCTTATTCTAAATCTTCAAGTTGGCACTGATTTCAATAGTGAAACTCTGTAGTATAATCTTGAATCTTTGTCATAAGAAGATCCATCTGAACTATTCCTGAATGAGAATGGTATGTAAGGAGAAGTCTTATGTCTATAGATGACTGCCCATTTCTCTTTCAGTACATATTATATTTCCTGTAGCTGTCGTCCTGAAACCCCTTTGAGAATGATGGAAAAGAGGAAATGACTTTCTCTCTTTGTTGTTTCCATAAAAATGTGAATGCCTGTAATTGCTTCTTGATGCTTTGACTGTTTTCAGTCCTGAAGGTAAATGATTTGCTTTCTTTTCTTCAAATATCCAATTTGCATCAGGAAGACTAATTTTTTTGTAGTAAAATGGTATATGCTCTTGGAGTATTCATGAAAGGGCTTTGCATGCATATTGTGGTGATGCTATCATTTTCTTGTATAGGGTTGTTTTCATAATAGTGTTCTCTAGTCATATGACTATCATTTTTGTATAAGCTGCATTGTGAGCTTTTCTATTTCATGTCATCTAGCATGGCTAACTTTATATTCATGGAGTCACTGCCATATAGGTCACCTTGTAATTCATGAACATAATATTTAAATTGGGCATCATTTAAAAAAGAGAGCTATCATGCATTAGTGGTACTATTGTTGCTCCTAAGATTTCATTTGCTGCATTTGCAATTTAATTCATATGACCTTTTAAATTAATGAGCAGATTTCACTTGAAGATCATTTAATTGTATTGGTTGTCTTCTTCATAATTGCAATTCATATGAAGCAAATAGTAGGAGAAACATGATCAGACAACAAATAAATCATGAAGAAAAATAGTGACAACATAAAAATGTGTATGCAAACATGATCTCCTTGGAGAAAATGATGCACTTTTGCTCCATTCTGTACTTAGATAGATGTATCATTGCTATGTTTTAAATCTCTGATGGCTGTCATACTCTTGTATTGATGTTTCATTCTCAGGATATGGAATGTTGTCCTTATGCACCTGTAGCACACTTTGCGTTAAAATGTTTTGATCATTCTTTTAGTATGATGAGCAATAAGATGCCTACTCAAACTGTTTCACCATGTTGAAATAAATCTGCTATATGAATCTCTTATTGGTTACAACAACTCTTTCTTGATGACTGTAATTAAATACATGATAACTCTCAAATAATGATGTGAATGAGAGGTGTCCTTTCAATATGCCAGTCTCAACCCTTGTGGGAGCCCGTTTTGCTCCACATATCTGATGAAATTGATCATAAATATAATTAACTTGTTCCTGCAAATTTAAACAAACATGTTAGCAAAATAAATCAAGCTGAAAGCTTCCATTGATTTTTTTTTTCTTTTGAACAGTGAAATCATCTGATGGATGCCTGCTCGAATGTGCGTTATATTTCTGTTGGTAGTGTAGGCATAGGATAAGATGTGATTTGTCATTGCTTAGAGTCAATCTCTAATACCACATTTCATCGTTCTTGCAGATGATTTTGAAGTCTGGAGTTGGATCAATTAGAAAGCACAACAACTAAAGATTTCAAGTGTAACGACGATTCGCCATTCCAGGCAATGACGAATCACTTTCTATCTTATGTTTACATTATTTCCAGTTGTATGATATTAATTTATTTTTTGTATTCATCATTTGATTATAAATATCAAATCGGCTACTCCCGCGGCTTGTGCGGGACTTCAGTCTTTCCAATATGAATAAAAACAACATTCTTTTATGCAAATTTATGAGTTCTTCTATTACAAACATTTGCATAATAACACTTGAAATTCATAAGTAATCAAAGTTGTGGAACGTAATGAATACTTAAGCAGATTTTTTTTTTGTACCTTCTTTGATGGATGCAATTCAGCTCTACTTGTTTTGAGTTGTAGTGAAAAATAGGTAACATGTATATGCTTTGATTTTAGCTCTGGTTCAAAGAATTGGTTAAAATGCTTAGATCTAATTGTAAATTCATCTACAAAACAATTGGATTTGATAACTAGTCCTAGGCTTTGATTATAGATGGGTGAATTGCAAAGTAATTTCACTAAGATCATCTATGTTCAGGATTAAATGTACCTTACATTTCAATTTATGTAGACTCCCAGCCCATAGATAATGGCACTAATCATAGTTATTATAAACATCCTTTAGGATTCTGGTCACCCAACTTGAGAACAATATTTTAAATAACTTACAATCAATTTTTTATTTGTTGTGGTTGGTGTTGTTTGTATTCTCGGTTATAGATTTGTAAGTCTTTCAAGGAAATGCCAATTTCTTGAAGGATTTCATCTTCTTAACCTTTTATGAGAATATATTTTCTTATCTATGCAATGTATACACCAATTTTTTAAAAGAGTCATATAATTTACATTGTGGGACCACCCTCCTGGGTTTTGCAGAGCCCAAAGTGTAAGAGATAAAGAAATTGGTGCTATATCTCGTTTATTGGCCACTTATCTTGCAAGTATTCGAGAATTGAGTTTGGAAAACTCATAGGTATCTGGCGAGATCTGATTGGTTCATTGAAAACAACCAACAGGTTTCTTGGGAATTTTGTTTGGGCATGTCATCCTTCCATAGATTGTTACATGATTGATATAAATTGAAATTCTAGGTTGCATTTACTAATTTCGTAGCCTGATAGGGAGGTGTTCTTGTGCCCTAGGTTTTTTCCTAAGTTTACAATTTGAGAATGTTGTGGTGAGTGGGGTTTGTAGGAAACCTAGGGATAGATAGGTCATGACATGGCATCTACGTTGTGGTATTGCTATGGTTTTCATTATCCATGGATATTTGTGGCCTTATTTCCCCCATATTAAGTTTTTTTCCATTTTGTTTGAGATTTTCCATCTCTCATTTTCCTACATGATGTATTGTGTGTAGTCATTAGACATATTTTTGTGTTGTACAAAATGAACTATCTTTCACCCAAAGTTGAGTCTCCGTAAATTTCATACAAAGCAAGAAATTTCATCTATTTTTTGAGTGTTGGCACTGCACAGATTTGAGGGTCGTTCAACCTTGTGTATGACCTCCGAGTTTTCTTTCAAGTTTTTCCCTGCACAACTTTTTTGCAAAGGTTGAGTAAGGCTCATTTCTTTGCAAAAGTTTTTTTTGCAAGATTGTTATTAGTATAATTTCTGCAAATGTGGTATTTAGTTATTCAAGGTTGAGAGTATGCAATTGTTTTGCAAGGTCAAGAGTGGTATCATTTTTGTAATGGTTGTATATCTCAGTTCTTTCCATAGGATTCTCTCTCTTAAAATTTTACAATGGGGTGGTATGTGCTGAGTTTGATTTTTTTATAGGAAATTATCATTATTACTTCCATGGGTATTGAGGAGTGTTCATGCATGGTTTTTTTGAATTTCTTGATCATGCAATTATGCATTCAATAATTTTTTATAAGATGGGGAACATTTCCAAAATATTCATTAAAGTTATTTCTTGCAAATTTAAATGGTTTGGACTACAAAGATAAAGTTTTCATTCCAAGGTGTATATCTAGAAATGAAGATCACTTCCAATTGGAGCATGATAGGAGACACCAATCTTGGACATGTCGATGTTGAGGAATTCAAAGAAAGGATCTTCAGAATTAACCCAACTACCTAAGAAGGAAGATAATGTAGATTGGGATTTCTCAAGCTGATGGCTTCCCTGCTTCAGTACAATGCTCTAATTTTATAATGGAATGTAGAGAGAACTATCACAAGGATTATAGGAAGATAATAGTAGTAGATGGGAGGGTGTTAGTAGATTTGTCTAGTACCTACATCATTTTTTTTGGCATCCCAATATTCTTAATATATTTGACTACCAATGAGAAATATTTAGAATTGTTTAACCAAGGTCTAGAGCAGTGCATGAAAATGGTCAATAATTTGTGGATGAGACATCCTACGTCTTCTACCCTCAAATTTCCCAAATACTTATAAAAGAGTGATTTCATCACTAAATTCAATGAAATAGTAACTTTGCTAAGTGGATAATGGGGATCAACTTTGTTACACCTCATCCTTGAATTACAATTTACTTTTCACTTAATATTAAATGCAATGAGGATTTATGTGACTGTGAAGCTTTGAAAGATGAATGTTATGATGGATTATATTCGATGTAATAGATTTATATATTTAATTGAAATATTGATGAATATGCAATGATATAGATGCAATGTAAATGTTATGGCTAACTACATGATTGTTTTATAAGTGGATATGTAGGAATGATTTCACGCCCTCTAGAGGGAGGGGGGAGTATCACTCGGGAGAAGGGTATGGATAATGACTGAATAGTAAAGCCATATGAGTGCATTTTCTGTGCATAGGTCAAGTTTTTGATACTTTTGAAAATGATGGCTATGTAGGAAGGATTTCACGCCCTCTAGAGGGAGAGGGGGAGTATCACCCAGGAGAAGGGCATGGATAAGGACTGAATAGTAAATCCATCTGAGATCGTTGTCTATGCATAGGTCATATTTTGGATACTTTAAAAAATGAGTGATTTTTGATCTTAAGTTGAGTCTCTTGGGTATGTTAACCTAAGTCAAGTCAACCTTGGTTTCCTTATAGAAAGCTATAGGAATATTAGCATTTATTTATTAACATTCTAATCATTAGATATTATTATTATCAAAATTGAATTAGTATCGGTTCCATCATTATGATATGTGTATATAGAAACGTTCATGTATATATTACAATATATGTGTATGCAATAAGATCAAATAGTTTCATTGTTTTAATATGATTATATATATAAATATATATATGGATATGTATAAATACGCACATATGTATATATTTATATGTAAAGGTAAATGAGCATATGTATATACGATTCAATAATAATTGATAATATATATATGTACTCATATGTATAAATACATATGTATATATGTATTTATATACATACAGGAATACATATACTTACATACATACATACATATATATATATGTATATGTATATGTTATAAAATAAAAAGTATTTATCATATCTTTTAAATATTGCAAAGAAAAGGTAATATGAATTAAAGCTCCTCAAGAGGCAAAGCCTCAATCAAAGGCTTATGATAATTGACATATTCTCGAGGCTTGAAAAGCCATATTAAAGACCTTTCTAGAAGGTTGTATGGTATAGCTAGATGATAGCTATTAAAAATACAAATAAGTTACAAGTAATTAAGCCAAAAAGTGGCTATAACAAAAGCCTCAATAAGGGCGTGGAAAATTTTGTCAAGTTGGGCATTGTTTGAGGTGTGAGCCTTAATGGAAACAACCGGTATATGTGATCCTTAAAATCTACAATAAAAATAGTAACATGTGCATTTTGTTATGAAAACTCACGTGCCAATTAATAAGCAGTTTAAACAACAAATAGTAATGAATGTAAACAACCACACAGTGGTGTATTATTTTGCAGTTATGAAGTCTTGAACAACTTTGAAAATTCATAAGTTGACCCCTTCAAAGTGGGTGACTAAGTCAACCCGTTAAATGTTTTTTCCAGCAAAATTAGAAGGTAGTTAAAAATTTCTAATACCTATTCTTGAGGCAACTTCATCAACCTGTATATGAGTTTTTCCAACCACATCGTGGTAAACATAAACAGACTCCATTGAGTCGATGGAGGCACAATTTAAATGTGGATGATTAAGAATGTGTGGAGGAGGTTTTAAAGAGTGTTTTTAAATATTTTTAGCAGCCTTATAGAGGCATGGGGAGAAAAGTATTTAAGACTCTTTAATCTGCATTTTAATGAATCTAAGATGATAATGTATTGTGGCATTTCAAAGAGTAGGTCGAGCCTCTCGAAGAGGCAATTATCAAACTGAAAAGTGGTTTTATCTTGCATAAATGAAGCACCATACTGGGTAGTAGTGGCAAACATTAAAGTGGAGTAGTTTTTTCTATAAAAATCTGAAGCTCACATTTTGTTTGGGTTGGTTGTTGAGCATAGTAAACAAGCGCAATGTCTAAGTATAGTGTTCTTAAGTTTTTATATTTTGAATATTAGTTTAAAAATAGTGATAATAATGTAGTAGAGGTTTGATAATCTTTACCAAGCAAGTGGATAGTTGTACTGAAAGTGAAGTATAGTGCATTGGAAAGCTAGAGGTCTCAAGAGGCATCTTTTTATAGTCGATAGTTGGAACTACATGCATGTTCTATTTGTTTTTTTAAACTATTTATTTTATTATCAATGAGTTTGAAATAAGAATGTTATGTATGATAAAATAAAGAGATTCGTATGAATGTCTATGAGAATGAGCATATATAGTCTGAAAATAGGGGATTAAATGATGATATTTTAGTAATGATATTTTTGAAAATATGAATGAAAAGATACTTTTTACATATTCTAAATGTAATCTATTGTATATGAGTTTACAATAGGTAATATGGTTCATTTCCTAGGTTAATAGCAACTTTACTATGTATTTTTTTAAAAGAGTTAACCAATAAATAATAGTAAGTTATGCTTCTTGAGTAATGAGAATTTGGGGATTGAGCACATGATTTAGTTGCTCATAATCTTGATATTATTATTGTAGACACATAAATTTGACCACTTCAATATGGTCAAATTCACCCTTGCATTCCTCTATCTCGCATCCCTAAGCCATATTAATTAAATAATTTATTATTTGATTAATATTTCATCTTAGCCTAATGTCCCCTAAGGTATTTAATTAATCAATCAAATACCTTACCTTATTCCTCTCTAAATTAAATAAAGGGTTAATTTATTTAATTTAGTCATTCTATCTAAATGAATTAAATCAATTTTTAATTCATTTTTCTCTCTCCTCATGTCAACATCCTCCATAATCCCTTCTAATCTAGATTAATCTAATTAATATGTGATTAGGGTGTGCACATCCTTAATCATCATTAGGGTCACATCCTCCATAGTTTTCCACTTGCTTCTAATCCCTCATTAGCCCATCTAATCCTACATATGCACAAGCTTAATCACTAAATTAAGCTAATCTAATCCTCATGCCATTTATGGAATATGTCCTTAGTCAACTATTATTAAATGAGTTCTCCTTTTGGAGAAGCCATCCTCTTTCCCATGTGAATTTAAAATTCACATTTATTCCCCCCATGCATTATAAGGAATTTTTAATTCCTTTTCTCATTCCCATGAGGATTTGTGAGGAATTTTTAATTCCTCACTTGTCCTCTCAAGGTACATGAGGAAAAATACCTCCTTTATGAGGATATTTTTCCCATTCCCAAGGTACTTCATAGTACCTCCACCTCACCTCCACTTCATCCCATTTTTTCCACCTCATCTAACATATGTCATCATGAGATGGATTGTGAGTTCTCAACTCACCCTAGCCATTGATCTTCTCCACCTTGGATGTATCTCAACCCTTCATTCATTCGGAGGAACTTCCCCTAAAGTAATGGATTTTCCCTCATTTGGATGAGCACTCAATCAAGCAAACACTTAGACAAAAATTTTTAGCACTCACACACAACCAAGCATACCTCCATTGTTGCAGCCACATTGAGCTTCCATCTTGTATCTAATCGACTACCCACATTCACCATTGCATTTTGCATCACCTTAGCTTCATTTTGCACTAGGTTATATGCCATTTTGTTAATCAAGGAGCACACAAGTCAAGTATTAAAAGGGCCAACCAACTCAACAATTCAAGCAAGGTAAAAATTATCATTTTCTTGTATTTTTGTTTGAATTCAACTAGGTCAATCTTGAGGTGATGTAGTGTTTTCCTTGTTTTGCATTCATTTCATTTTGCATTATTAGAATAGGGAATTTTACTTGCACACATTTCTGGCACGCCCGATGGGACCCACATCACAGGTCTACTTTCACTTCTTTGTGTTGTTTCAAATTTTGTAGGTTTGGGTTTCACACAAAGAGGCGAATCTGTTCAACACAGGGGTGGACCTGAAGTAAACATGGGCGATCACATTCTCACCCTTTTAGATCAAAGGTGAATCTATGTCCAGTGACCAAGACCAGTATTTTTAGAGGTGAATATGCTGTGATAAACTAAACGAGCGAACTTGCTGGAGGAAGTGGCAATCCTGCTTTGACCGTAGAGGTGAATACGTTCCCGCCTCTCCACTCAAAAGGTGATTATGATATTGCCTATTTCCGGAAAAGGAGATCCTACATTCAGAGAAAGGAAAATTTGCTTCACACAAAGACAAACTTGAGGTAATCTAGAGTCTTAAATTTTTTGATTTGAGCTTTCATTTGATTTCGGATTTGGATACTAATCAACTGACTTGTTCATTTGTGCTTGTGAGATTTTACTAATAATTGTGCAGCTAATCATACACCCAAGATTGGTGGTTGAAACTACTAATTCGTGTATTGCAGGATGAGTGGTCAAAAACCTTTAGTTAGCTTGTTTATTATTTTTCATACTAGCTAGGCACACATAGAATTAATTAAAGGGTCAATTAATCTTGTTTTCTATGTTTGGTAGCATGTTTTTGAAATATGCTCTCCCCTTGAACCATACGGTGATTCCAGGTGATCAGAAAGTGCAACTCGTTCTACTCTAGTTGAGTCCACCTAGGAGTACTAATATGCGTACGCTCTCCCCTTGCACTATGTGTGAGCCTGGGGATCAGTAGAAATGTCTAGTATTCCCTTCCCTTTAGTGAGACCCGCCTAGGATTTCATCACCCAGTGGACGTCTCGATCACGTGTTATCGGCAAGGTATATAAAGGGGGGAGAGCCAAAGGTGTACCCCAATCCAGTCATGTCATGTCTAGCGAAGTGTTGAAGCTAGGGTGATACCTAGATAAGACGTGCAGGGTTGGTTCATGTTTCTAGTACCTCATTGGGGCTCCCGACCCATGCTTGTGATGGGCTAGTGTTGATGGTTGTGCATCACACACCCTCCTGGCTTATCGAAGACTCCCTAGAGAGCCTGTATAGCCTAGATAAAGACCTATGTTCAGCCACGGCTTGGTGTAGTGCGAGGATTGTAGATGACACCCCGAAGTTACTCACCACATATTCCCTTGGGTAGAGATAGAAATCCTCATGGTGAACTATGATAGTTCCCAAGTGAGAGAGTGAAGGTGAGCCTATGGCATCTGTTGATGACCATATACCACTGAATCTATAGCTATCTACCCTCATGAGAAAGGATGATCTAGAGAACCACCTTGATATCATAGAGTATTAACCTTGGGGTGTCCCCTCAAGGTGGTGGGCCTACATCGAGTTAGCAAACCTTTACTACTAATTTTAGGCTTGTGTTTTTTGTACTGTCTTCTCATGTTATACTAGTGCCTGTCATCAGTGCAAGTCATTCCTAGCCCATTGCTTTTTGTTTGTTGTGTTTTTCAGTCCTTTACCATAGTCTTCCCCTACCCTCAGTGGCAAGTTTGCTTCTCACAGGGGCGAACTTGCATTGTGGACAAGCGATCCTACCCTAGAAGGGGCGATTCCGTGTCAAATTCCAATCAAGTCATCTGATAGGAAAACTCATCTTTGTCAAGGGAAAATTCACTTGAGGGTCAATTAGATAGGTGACCTCGTGTCCACTTGTTCCTTGAATAGGCCACCCATCATCCTCATAGGTGAGTTTGTGTCTAAGTCTCCCTATCTTCCATCCATACATCATGTAGAATAAGTGAACCTATTATCCACAGGGGTGATCCCACGTCTATTTCGTACCATCTTTTTTCATACACCCAATGACATAGGAAATCATGTTATCCTTATAGGTGATCTTGCGCGTTATCTGTACAATTTAAGAATAGGCGACCTTGTAACTTGGATAGGTGAGTCTGTGTTCCCGAGAGGTGATCCCATAGACCCTGTACATACCAAGTCCTGAATAGGTGACTTTGCTTCCCCTTTGGGCGATCTTGTAAGCCCCATCTGTACAGTTCAAGATATAGGCGATCCTGTGAGTTAGAGAGGGGATCTTGTGAAAGATAGAGGTGATTCTATGCACCTTTAGACAGGTGATCCCGTTACCTGAAAGGGTGAATCCATTTTTCATAGAGGTATATCTGTGTCCCATACAAAAACCTGAGGCTGAACCCTCTCAACCATTGAAAGCCTGTTGTTTCTCGAGTCCATTCCTATGATCAAATTTTTTTTATCACCATCCATCTGCCTACAATCCTCATTTTAGTTTGTCTTCTGCATTTTTTGAAATTCATAAAATTTGCAATCAAATCACATAGGTGAATCTTAGGACATCCTTAGACTACATATTCATCATTGATTCATCAATTTGAATCCCATAGACACCGTTTAAGGGGATTTTTATCCATAATCATTATCATTCACACTTACTTAGGATTAGAATCTGTCCTAAGTTAGTAATCCTTCCCAACCTTATCAATTTACTTCCATCTCGAGGTAGATTTTGCATCGTAGTCATCATCCTTATCGTTTGATCTAATCATTATCATCTTTTATCATCTAATCAAGCTCTTGAACCCAATTCAAAGTTAATCATATCGATCCTATCTAATCAATCATCCTATCCAATCGGTCAATCCAACTCAATCAAATCCAATCATCAATCCATTATTATCCTAGCAATCATCCAACTGATTGATATATCATCTTAGCAATCCTTTTAGTTATCATCTAGATCATTAATACTTTAGTGCATCTTAGGGTAGTGTCATTTTAGTTTCCTGGTCATCCACACTTTCATGCCCGTTACCACTCGATCATAGACAAGAAAACTCATGGAACATAAAATAGTCCCAAGGTAGTTAGCCTCAGTATCCACCAAGGCCTTAACGATCTTGTGTTATGCTGGGGCATCCTTTGTGCTTGTGGTTATTCCAACATCAGGCCCAAACAAAGCCATTGCAACTTTGGGGTGTTGGGATAGCCTTCTTTTTTGTTGTGTGTGTCTTATGCATTTGACACTAATCGGCCTTGGTTCTTCATACCTTGGCATATCATGTCCTATGCCATAATAAAATTCAGTGCTCCTAATATGGAAAAATTGCATTAGATTTGCATTTCATTTATCCTTCCATTGCATTGCATTTATCCCCATCCATTCTTCGTCTAGCCTAAGGTTAATGATTTTTGGTTGTGCAAATGTTCTTCTTCCATCTATTCTTCCTATCAAGGTTCCTATGGTTTTGACAAGTGCACTATCACATCTATCATTATTCATCTCACTATGCATTTCATTGTCATACCTATCATCGTTCACTTAGGTTCATTATCTTTTGTATTATCATTTCCATTATCATCTTAAGTTGTTTAGATTAATATATATTTGTTATTCTAAGCATCTTGAGTTCATTTCCTTTTCATCTCATTATCTTTTGCATTATCATTTCCATTATCATCTTAAGTTGTTTAGATTAATATAGATTTTCTATTCTAAGCATCTTGAATTCATTTCATTTTCATCTCATTATCTTTTGCATTATCATTTCCATTATCATCTTAAGTTGTTTAGATTAATATAGATTTGTTATTCTAAGCATCTCTAGTTCACTTTATTTTCATCTCATTTCATTGCATTATCATTTCCATCATCATCTTAAGTTTTTTAGATTAATATAGATTTGTTATTCTAAGCATCTTGAGTTCATTTCATTTTCATATCATTTTCATTGTCATCTTAAGTTGTTTAGATTAATATAGATTTATTATTCTAAATCTTAAGTTCATTCCATTTCATATTACTTCATTGTATTATCATTTTTATTGTCATCTTAAGTTGTTTAGATTAATATAGATTTGTTATTCTAAGCATCTTAAG
Source organism: Sequoia sempervirens (assembly GCA_007258455.2). Lineage (NCBI taxonomy): Eukaryota > Viridiplantae > Streptophyta > Pinopsida > Cupressales > Cupressaceae > Sequoia > Sequoia sempervirens. The sequence continues at coordinate 225,732 of VDFB02279242.1, read as the reverse complement.
TTCGTTCCATTCATATCATTTCATTGCATTATCATTTTCATTATCATCTTAAGTCATTTAGACTAATATAGATTTGTTATTCTAAGCATCTTAAGTCCATTATCATTATCATTTTAAGTTGTTTAGAGTTTCTATTCTAAACATATTAGTTCATTTCACTATAAACATTGTATTACATCACATTCATCACATCTATCCATAACATGATCACATATGCATATTGCATCCATTATATATTTTTATATCACATCATACATACATAATTAACCATTACAATGCAATCAATAATCCATACATCATTCATCATATCATATTCCATATGCATGCACCATAAGTCACAATAACATCACCACCTACATCACACACCATTAGTATCACATCCATAACATACATCATAAGATCATAAACCATGTCACATCACATCCTGCATCAAAAAGTGTTAGAAATCATGCATCTCATCCATATCATCCACATAGAAATAGGAATAAACCATTATAATCACATGCATACATCATAATCATAATCATACACATGAGCATAATAAATATCCACAACATCACATAATAATCACATAAAATTTTCCATTGCATTATATATATATATCAAAAAATATAGTGTCTATCAAAGTCCATCATAGTCCCCAATAAAAAGATCATAAAGTCCATCAAAATTCCATAATAAAGAGTCTATCAACCATCATAAATGTCCATAAAAGTCCATAGTCTGTCAAGTCCATTAGAATAACGGTACAAGTGTAGGAAACTAATGAAATATAGTTGACTACATCTGACACATCACAGTGTCCTGAATCAATAAAGAATGAAGGAATCTAATGAATCAATCTCCTTAAATAGTGTATAAGAATTTGTATAGTCTCTTCCTATATGTACAAAATGTCCGCCCTACACTTGTCAGAATTGGAATCTTGTGTCATCCCCTATCCATCTATTCGCTACTCCCTGTATCAGACCACTGTGGGGAGTTTGAACCTGGTCCTTGATTGTGAGGAGGGGTCTCTCTATAGTCACTGTATCCCTTGGTGTGAGTCTGCGTTGATTGGAAGGGTGTTGGTCTCTATGGCGTTGGTGGTACGAATGGAGGTACCCTCTGTGCTGGGTCAAGTACCACTGAGAAGTATGCCCCCATCTAGTACCCAACCTCATTCCTAGCACATGCATCCACACCAACCTGTGCCCACAACTAGTCCCTCTCCATCCTATAACTGTCCTGCTACCCCTGTATCTATTGCCTCTCCTACTCCCAGGCCTCTTGCGCTAGTCTCATAGACTCCACCTATGACTCCATCTGCTCCATCCTCCACATGGCCTCATCCCTCTCACTCTATAGGCTCTGTGCTCAGGTCTTCATTGTCTCCGTTCTCCTAGTGGCCTCATCCATCTCCCTCCTTAGGCTATCTATCTTGCCTATCGCCCCCTTCGCCATCTCCATAGACTCCTCCCTCACCCCTCGCACCTCCTCCAACTACCTCTGCAAGTCATCTCTCTCCTCCTAAAGCTCCGTCCTCTCCCTCTGTAGCCCCTGTATCTTCTCTCCCAACCCCCTACTACCCTAATCATTGTCCTATACCCAGCCTCCTACAGGTCATCCCTCTCCTCCTATAACTGTTGTGCCTCTCCTATAGTCTCTCCACCTCTATCTATAGTCGATCCTTATTGGCCTTTGACTCTCTCAATCTATGCTCGACAATGCGTAATTTGGCTAGGGTTCTCGTGAACAAAACTGTTGGATCCTCTAGTGGAGGTGCCTAATATAGCACTATAGCCCTCTCATCTATCGTAGGGATGTCTACCTCCATCACCTAATCCTCTCTCCCCACCTCCTCCATATCCACATCAGGCACAGCCTCCTGACCCCTCTGTCTCCCATCCCTCCTCCTCCGTAGCCTCGGCTGCTCCTCCTCGTCATCCCAAAAATCCATAGTAGTATGATCGAAGGTCCACTCAATATAGGGGTGGACCTAAAGTAAACACGAGCGATCACGTTCCTGCCCTTTTGGATAAAAGGCGAATCCATGTCTAGTGACCAAGACCAATATTTTCAGAGGAAAATATGTTGTGTTAAACTGAACAAGCGAACTTGCTGGAGGAAGTGGCGATCTTGCTTTGACTGTAGAGGTGAATATGTTCCCGCCTCTCCACTCAACTGGTAATTACGATATTTCCTACTTCTGGAAAAGGCGATCTTGCATTTAGAGAAAGGTGAATTCGCTTCACGCAGAGGCAAACTTGAGGTAATGTAGAGTCTTAAATTTTTTGATTTGAGCTTTCATTTGATTTTGGATTTGGATACTAATCAACTCACTTGTTCATTTGTGCTTGTGAAATTTTACTAACGATTGTGTAGCTAATCGTATGCCTAAGATTGATGGTCAAAAATACTAACTTGTGTATTGTAGGATGAGTGGTCGAAGCCCTTTAGTTAGCTTGTCTATTGTTTTTCATACTAGCTAGGCACACGTAGAATTAATTAAAGGGTCAATTAATCTTGTTTTTTGTGTTGGGGAGCATGTTGTTGACATATGCTCTCCTCTTGCACTGTACGATGATCCTGGGTGTCCAGAAATTACAACTTGTTCCAGTCCAATTGGGTCCACCTAGGAGTACTAGTGCGCGTACACTCTCCCCTTGCACTATGTGTGAGCTTGGGGATCAACAGAAACATCTAGTATTTCCTTCCCTTTAATGAGACCTTAGGATTTCATCACCTAGGGGACAATCTCGACCACGTGTTACCGACATGGTATATAAAGGGGGTAGAGCCAAAGTTGTACCCTAATCCAGTCATGTCATGTCTAGTGAAGTGTCGAAGCTGGGGTGATACCTAGATAAGGCATGTAGGGTTGGTCCAAATTTCCAATACCTCGTTGGGGCTACCGACCCACGCTTGTGATAGGCTGGTGTTCATGGTTGTGCCTCACACACCCTCCTGGTGTAACAAGGGCTCCCTAGAGAGCTTGTATAGCCTAGATAGAGACTTGTGTTCAATCACAACTTGGTGTAGTGTAGGAATTGTGGACGACACCCTGAAGCTACTCACCACGTATTCCCTTGGGTAGAGATAGAAATACTCATGGTGAACTATGATAGTTCTTGAGTGAGAGAGTGAAGGTGAGCTCATGGCGTCTGTTGATGACCCTGTGCCACTAAATCTCTAGCTATCCACCCTCACGAGAAAGGGTGATCTAGAGAACCACCCCAATATCATGGAGTTTTAACCTTGGGGTGTCTCCTCAAGGTGGTGAGCCTACATCGAGTTAGAAAACCTTTACTACTAATTTTAGGCTTGTGCTATTTGGAGTGTCTTCTCATGATATACCAGTGCTTGTCATCAGTCCAAGTTAGTCCTAGCCCATTACTTTTTGTTTGTCATGTTTTCAGTCCTTTTCCATAGTCTACCCCTACCTTCAGTGGTGAGTTTTATTCTCACAAGGGAAAACTTGCATTGTGGATAGGCGATCCTACCTTGGAAGGGGTGATTTCGTGTCAAAGTCCAGTCAAGTCATCCAATAGGCGAACTTGTCTTTGTCAAGGGAAAATTTGCTTGAGGGTCTCTTAGATAGGTGACCCTGCATCCGACTGTTCCTTGAATAAGCGATCCCATTATCCTCATAAGAAAGTTTGTGTCCGAGTCTCCTTGTCTTTCGTCCGTACATCCTATAGAATAGGTGAACCTGTTGTCCACAGGGGTAGTCCCATGTCCAGTCTGTACCATCTCTATTCATAAGCCCAAAGACATAGGTGATCCTGCACATTATTCGTATAGTTTAAGAAAGAGGGGATCTCGTAACTTAGATTGGAAAGTCTATGTTCCTAAGAGGCAATCCCGTAGAACCCTATTTGTACCAAGTCTTGAATAGGTGACTTCACTTCCCCTTTTAGCGATCATGTAATCCCCATTCGTATAGTTCAAGATATAGGCGATCCTATGAGTTAGAGAGGCGATTCCATGCACCTTTAGATAGGTGATCCCGTTACCTAGAAGTACAAATCTTTTTTTCATAGAGGTGTATCTGTTTCCCATACAAAAAACCCGAGGATGAACCCTCTTAACCACTGAAAGCTTGTTGTTTATTGAGTCCATTCATGTGATCAATTTTTTTTTATCATCATCCATCTACTCACAATCATCATTTTAGTCTGTCTACATTTTTTGAAAGTCATCAAATCTGCAATCAAATCACATAGGTGTATCTTAGGAAATCCTTAAACTGCATATTCATTATTTTTTATCAATTCGAGTCCCGTAGACACTGTTTTAGGAGATTTTATCCAATTGGGTTAGGTAACTGACCCTAATCATTATCATTCACACTTACTTAGGATTTTCATCCATCCTGAATCAATAATCCTTCCCAGCCTTATTAATTTACTTCCATCTTGAGGTAGATTTTATGTTGTAGTTATCATCCTTATCAATTGATCCAATCATTATCCAACAGTTGAACACACATATATGTAGAATTGAGGAATTTTCACATGTCCAATATGGGAATTTGTCAATAAGTGTTAGTGTAGGTTTTTTACATTCATTAAATTTGGAAATGTTTATTTTTTCCTACTCATTATTTAAGCTTGATTAGGTTAGTTAAGACTTGGTTAGTACGAGACCAGGTGTCATAATCCATCCACTCTCTCCCACACATGGGTAGTTGAGTTACACACCCTCTTTTGGAATTTACGTCACCTCTCATAACCATTAGTTTGTTTCTATTTGAATAGATTATGCCACATATTTTGGAATTTACCAAGTAGGTAAACCCTCCCACCTATTATGGGTAGTTGGAGTTAATGCATCTTTTGGATGTATATGCCCATATTTTACTACATATACAACACTCTCTTCTCACCTTACGTAGTTCAGTAAGAGTAAAGTAACTATTCTCAAAATTCTCTTGCACATTTTCCTATTTTCTCTTTTGCAGGCTTCTCTCTCCATTCCACTATTTTTTTTTATCTTTGATCATTTGTCGATTGGAGTTATGTGTGATCTATGACTAACATCAGACCCTAGCTTGATTCTCTCTTCTTGTAGAATCTAACATGATATCAGAGTATTATTATTGGTATAGTTCATTTTATTGTCCTATTTTTGAGAGATTTAAGACTAATAAATAGCTAATATTTTTCTTGAAAATCTAGTATGCTCTTCTCTTGCATCATCGAATGATCTAGTGAATGAAAACAATTTAAATAAAAAATAAACATCTCTATACTCTAGTTTACATATTTGTGTTCTTGTGAGATCTAGGTGGTTACAACTTTTTGGTAAACCTGGATGAATTTTTAGCCTTTCCATAGTGTCCAAAAGGCCTAAGAAAGTCAAGATTGGATTTTGTTTCACCAAAATTAGGGATCAGAGGACCCAATTGCAAACACGAGTTTCAATGTAGTTCTAGAAGGAAGTTGATATTGTAGAGCACTTTCAACCCAAAATGACCTCACCATTACACACAAAAGGCCCAAAAACATAAAGATTGACTTTCAAATCATCAAAATATAAGGTGACCTATGAGGCAAAATGTTTTTTTCCCCTGAGTTGTACGAAACACCATATAGTACAACCAAATAGATTTTTTTTTTTTAAAAGAGTGGTTTGCTTGCCACTATAGCAAAAACACCCAAAGGCACCACCACCCAGTGGTTAGGGCACCATCACCTAGTGTTGCAACCATCACATACTGTCAAACTTCTTACCCTATGTGTCTGATATAAGAGCATTTGACAATAGTTTTTGATATCTCAATATTTATTCCCAATGCTATATTTTATTTCAAAATTGGTAAATATTTACAAGCATTACCCTATGTTGGGAATGGACCTTATGGTCTACAATCCTAGTGTCAATTTGTATTTTTGTTGGAGGCTTATTATTGGAAATTCCTTTATTCTAGTAGATCACGGAAAATTGTCTTACTTTAGCAAGTTATTATTTGAATATTTATAAACCTGACACAACACCATTCTAGACAATGTAATAAAACAACTCAAGCATAATAGAAGAATATAATAAGAAATAAGTTGCAACTAGATAATATTATGCAACTCCGAGGAGGCAACCCCTAATCCACTTCGAGGGGATACCTCAAATAGCCTTAAGTAAAAACACAATATGATGATAATAGACTAACCACAAGCTCATATATATGCTACTTATGTAATGGATGTCATCTAGGTTGACTTAGATGCTTAAACTATACACCTAGGATGACCTAATTATCTAAATAAGAATATAATAATAATCATATAATCAATTGAGAGTTAAGTTAGCCATAGGTCGAATACTCATAAACCTGTGAAAACTAAAGGATTAAGGACATAGTAGAAAAAAAATCAGAATTCAAATGGGTCTTATACTTGGCAGTTGATTGCCTCAGAGGTGCAATAGTTACCTTACTTTGAAATCTTCATTTTTTCCTCTTATGGTGTAGCAAGTAGTTTATTTTTGGTGGCAATTCATTCTTGGTGGGTATTGGTAGTCTCTTGTGACCTAGGGAGTTTCATTTCCTAAGAATTGTTTTAGAGTCTAATGCATACACAAGACAATTGTGATGGTCATAGCTCGACAAGGAGAATATAGAGAAAAAAATCATAGAATGACTACCTCCTTGGACAAAAGATGTGAGATGGAGGGATAAATGAATTAGTGATAGGATGAAGACCATGATGTTTTGTTTTATTGGCTAGATATTGAAGAGTCTATTCATGCTAATTGATTGAGGGAGAGAAAATAATAGAGGGTTGGGAATGAACAACTGACTAACCCTCCAAAGATGGAACACTTGCGAACTCATTGAAAAGTGTGTGAGAAAGTGTCATTTAATATATATGCAATAGATGTCTCTTGGCATCTCTTGAGGGTAGTAGTTATTTGAAGTCCTAGCAAGCTCCCCCATGAATACCTCAAACTAATTCACCTCTAGCATACTCCATTTGAAGTATTATTAGAACCTTATATAGTTCAAATTTTTGTTTCTCCCCTTTCAATTCTACCTTTTCCAACACTAGCTTTGATTGTTCCTTTGTAGACTATAGGATTGTCCTTCAATAGTAAGTAGAAGAAAAGACATATGTATGCCTCCACCCCACTCAAGGTAACTTTAGATCACAAACCTATCTTCTAGAAACATTATGTATACTCACTCAAATATCTTAGCCATTGCAATATATGTATACTCAATAGCCTAGAAATTTTATTCCTTGATGAACCTCCGCTTAGTAGGGGTGTATGGAAACATTGTTAGGTAGTTGGAAACATAATCTAACACTACACCACTAAATGCTCCCAGCACTGAATTTAATCTTCAAGGAAATGACAAGAATAAAGGAAGTTTTTTATTAATGCATATAGAATTGTAGAGAAAACAAATCAAATTCAAATTGATACTATGTTCATATCTCATCTTCAATATTTAGTTCATTCAATAGAAAATCTTGAATATATTAATGTATTAATATAACCATTGATTAATGGATGGGTTTCCACTACTTGTAAGTGATCTTTCTTTAGTTGTTTGTGTAATTTTGGTTTGTAAATGTCATAGTTGGACATTTCCTATTTTTGAGTTTTTTTTTCCTTGGAGAGTTTTTGGCGGTTTTTGTGGTAGCAGAGGATTTTGGGCTTTGTAAAAGTTTTAGTGGAGAAGTTTGGTGAGGAAGACTTTTTTTGTGAATAAAATGATCGATGATTTTTGTTGTCCCCATTTCTTTCTAGTTTTCATTTATGTCTTTTGAGTTAGTGAATCTAAGTTTTGATTTACTATTTTGTTTTGGGCTAGCATCTATGACTGCTTTCTTTAGTGTTTTTTGGATTTTTATAAACATAAAATATTGATCAACATTACTAAGGAAATTGGTTAGGGGGAGAGTAGAGGTGCTCTTTGCATTAGTTATTAGTATCAAAGCAATCAACAATGTCCCAAAGGGGACTCTGTGTGAATTGGGGAATGGTTATGTTGAAGGGTTGTTGATTTTAGCAGGTGAGGTCAAGAAGATAATTGTTAGTAAGTCCTTGTTATTGAACTATATGCCTATGAGACATGCATATATTGAAACTTTAATTAATAAAGAAGGTGTTTTAGTGTTTCCATAATGCCTTCATGTGATGATTGTGTGAGTGTAGCTTCCTAGATTCACTTGTCCTTTATTGGACACCTAAATCCTCGACTAAGTAAAAAATGGTCAAATCTTGCACTATAATCATACATCTAATACATTGACCCAAAATAACGTAAAACTAAAGTAGGAAATTGTTAGGGTGCAAACTTTTTCTCTCTATAATGAATATAATTTATTTATTTATTTCTTAAATCAAATCCCAAAAATATATATTTTAGAAATTTTCAAAACACTCAAATTAGGGGAGAGGGGGTAGTAGTTGTGTAGGGTCCAATCGTTGTTATAACACTTGTGCTTATAATACTTAGTGTTACCACATATTTATACTATATATTGTAAATAAATAGTCCACGTGTAAATAGAAAAATACCTGTATGTTGGTCAAAATAGGCCCATACTTGAACACATGAGAAACTATGAATGTTATATAAAGAAGGCATAAATACATTCATGAAGAAGTGAAATAAATATTTTTTGTCTCAAATAAAATATCATAACTGTCCACTATAAGTGTGTCATTTATTAAATAAAATGCTCATTTAATAAAATAAGACACTCATTTAAACAAGTATTGTTATCATAGTGAAAAAATATTGTTCTTATGTGTACAACTATTGGGGTAAAAATGTACAAGCATTGGAGTATTTCATATTAATAGTTTGTCCTATCACAAATATAAAAGGTGAGGGAAGTAAATACCATGTAATCTTTTATTAAATGTGAAGGATTTTCAAAAAGTTTTAGCGTTCAACTATTGGTCCATTTTTGTTTCATATAAGTTGTATTTTAAATAATTACGCCGAGAGGTTACGCGCATATTGCAATGGCATCCACCAAAAAGCAATGTGTAAGGAAAAACTCTTCAGCTAGGAATTGATGTTCAAATGACGTGCAAATCCATATCCACTCTTAAATCTTATCTTCTTATCATTTGAAAAAAAACATAATGTAGTCATTATTGTTAACTTCCTAAAATGAATTTAAAAAACAGTTTTTTTTTTATGAAAGCTGTTAGTTTTGTTTTGTTGGAGATTCTGCTTTTTAAATATTTTCAATAAAACTTAAATATTATTTTAAATATATTTTAATATTATTTTTGGGAAGATAAATATGAAGCAATAATCTGAAAGCAAAAAAAATGGTTACAATTTAAAATAGCATTCAATTAGAATTAGAGTTTTGATTAGAGAAAAAATGATGAAAATAGGCGCTCGACAAGGATAACTCTCGATGTATTTTATATATATTAATATTTAATATATGTATGCTAGTTATGTGTTGTTTCACAAACAAATCTTGTTTAAATTAAAATTAAATAATTTAAAAGCCGAGAGAAAGTCAAGTTATAGTAGACCAAAATAATTACAATTGAATTGCTATTTAGAAAGCGAAACAGGAAACAAGATTCTCTCGGCAACAAACAATTCCACAATAGCCCTCGCGTAGGAGCACAAATTATATCCCTACTACACTGTCCACTCATAATGTATTCTTACATACACATAATCAAAAGCTTCGATTCCCTAATGCCCTGAATCAACAGTCAATGGACATGCACTTCTGAAGAGTAGGTGCCTTAGCTGTGCTCAAGAATGGATCGATTCTGACCCACAAAAGGGAGAAAACAGAGGCAAGCAGTACCGACCACAATATGACAATGGTAGGAGTCCTGTTCTGTTTGCCCATGAGACCTTTTAGGAAGGGGTATAAGTGAAAGATCACCCACATTGCAAAGAACAGCCTTCCAAACAGAGGTCCCCATGACTGATACCCATTGTTAAGGGCATCAGAGAATCCTGCTACAACACCCACAAGATTTATTACTAACAGAGTTGTTGGAGGGATGAGCAGTGTTGTCCATTTGAAAACATAGAGCTCTCCAAATTCAGCGTCCTCTGAACCCTTTGCAGTCACAGTGAAGTTGGTATCAATGCCTGCTAATACCTTAAGCAGACCTTGGAACACAGCGAACAAATGAGCAGAAACACCCCCTATCACCCAGAACTGCTCGTTCCTCCACCATTCCTCAATGCTTACTCCGCTCCATCTCAGTTCCAGGACACCCGTGACTATGATGGAGAGGAAAAGAGCCATGAAAAGCATGCCTGCAATGTTGCTCAGCTGCATATGGAAACAACAGTTAATCAGAAAAATGTTATGTCATTTTGCATTGCTCTGATCAATTCAGAATTGAAATGAAATTGTGCAAAAGTCAAGGAATGCCCTAAAGCAGGAAAACATCTAAATTACCAAAAAACAAAAACTAATCTAAATAGTAAAGACCCATAAATAAAAATCCAAAGGCAATTTCATTTGCACATAGCCAATTACAAGAAAAAACCACAGAACAAACAACCAATTACAAGAAAAAACCACAGAACAAACAGCCAATTACAATAAAAGCACAAAATAAATCAAGAAGACAGTAAACCTGAATGATATATATGGTCCTAATAAGCTTGTAACTTGGCCTACTAAATAAATGGGTATCTGTAATTGGGTATATCGCCCATGTTTTAGAACATTAAAATATTGGTTACTGGTAAATTGGCTATTAAAATATTGGTTACTGTGTCAGTGGATATTGTTTTAAGCTGACTCTGTTTTTACAATTACATTGTAAGGATTTTGCAGAGAAATTCAAAGCTTGCCTGAATAGGAAGGTATTCAACTAACCAACATTGCAGCTGTTGGTGAGAATGAAGGGAAGTTTATCAGCATAACGAAAGCAACTCAATATGTTTTACTAATCTAACTTAGAGGTAGATCCATTACAGGCATAATCTAATTACAGTATATAAGTATATATGTTCTATTCTGTTCTATATTTGCATATGAGTATTGTAATTGTTACTTTAAGTTTTCAACATACCGTAGGGATAATGAATTTTCCTGTAAGAAGGCAAATTGCAGGAAGAGTACAGTAGGCAACGAGGGGAAGAGAGGTGAGTGGGTAGACGATGGTGTTAATGTAGGCAAGCCTTTCCAGCCACTTGAGACGGCCTGCTCCAAACCCATACCACAGTGGGCAATGTCTGCTAAACAGGATTTCAACTGAACCCAAGGCCCATCGCAGGACTTGGTGCAATCGATCTGATAAATTGATGGGAGCAGATCCCTTGAATGCCGGCCTTGTGGGCATGCAGTATATGGACTGCCACCCTCGGCAGTGCATCTTGAAGCCTGACAGGATATCTTCTGTAACAGACCCATAGATCCACCCAACCTGCACAATGAAGCATCATTCTTTAATTAATCAAACCTTAGAAAACCAAGAATCTGATTATTTGAAGATCGGTGTTTTTAACTTGCCTCTTTTCCCCATTCTGTTTTCTCTTCATATCCGCAGCTGATAACATGAATGGCTTCTTTGATAAGGGAAGCTGGGTTGGTTGACTCAGGAACCCCGCCATTCTCCATTAGTGTTGATGCAATGAACACTGTGGATTGGCCAAAAGATTTTTCAAAGCTTCTCTGGGAGATTAGAAGTTGTCTCTCATACTCATCATAGCCTGTGACATCATAAATCAGTCCAAAAAACAATTGTAAGTAAACTAGCCTGGTGTAGATTTTGGTGTGAATTTACATTTACAAATAAATTAATGTCTACAAATCCTCTGCTCACAAATTCAGGCATAATTCACAAGCTAGAGGAATGTTGCAAAGACAAAGTTCAGGGGATCAACTAAAAAAGAGCGAGGCATCCATGTGGGTGAAGATTTTAAGGAATCCATGGGGGTGAAGATTTAAGGCATCCATGGGGGTGGAGATTTGGACTGTGGAGATAACTGGGGAGGGGTATGGACGGGGAAGAGAAAAGGATGAGAAACGGCTGAAATGTGTTCCACTTAGAAGAATCATGTTTATGACTGCGGATTGTCAGGGGACTTTTGTGTTAATATATAAATGGCTTTCGAAAAAACTTCACCATTTGAATACACTGCTTGAACTTACTCTCAATTTCATGTAGATTGAAAACTGCAGCATTTAGATCGTCATGCTTAGATTTCTTGTGGTCATCTACACCGACAGTCTTTCGTCGACAGCATGAGCAGCAGCAGCACAAGGAAGGAAAGCAACTGCGGCTAGGCTTGGCTGCAGCTAATTTAGCTGTGGATGGAGGACCATACCCATACAGGGCTTGTCTGTTAAACACACATCCTGTACCCACATATACTGGACCTTGGATGCCGTCTAACCCCTTCATGTTTATCTGTAAGAACAATTCAGAAAAAGATCTTTAGGTCTAATCTCTTCCATAACAAGAACATTCATAATGAAGACCTAATGACAGAGGATCAGCTTTTGAGTAAAGAAGTTTAAAAAGTGAAAGAAGTTGGAAAATGGATTAGACTAAAATACTAGATTTTTTTGACAAAAAAGAAGGTAGGTTTATATTAGATGAATAATAACATAATACAATGTTATTTCCAGCCATAGATTACAGTACTTACATCGAAGAATACTGTGTTTCGATTGGCATATCTGTCGCTTTTGTCGATACCATCAAACCTTTGTGGGAATTGAACGTAGCACACGTTCCTGCCAACCACAGGGTCCATCATAAAGCACATAGCCTCACGAACGGCCTTGCTGTTATTGACATAGTGATCACAATCCAGATTCAGAATGTATGGTGCGTTTGTAAGCACTGCAGACACTCGAACCTGCCCACCAACATTTATAACAATGTAAGCCCATGTCATACCATAACAGACAACCAACAGTCATCACAATATAAGCTTAGCAATATCAGAGCAGATAAATTGACAGGGTAAGATTCGAACCCATACCAATGCATTCATGGCACCAGCCTTTTTATGGTGCTGGTAGCCAGGGCGTTTCTCACGAGAAACATAGACTAGTCGAGGAAGCTCGTTTCCATCTAAGTCGTGTGCCCCCGTGTGTCCTAAGAATACCTGCATGTATTACGGTTGTGGTCATAAGTTGGAGTTCTCCACAGTAACAAAGAATTATGGGACATTTATCGAAAATGGCTTCAATCTTTTTCTCTGATAGGATCCCATCATTCGATGGAGATTTCGATGGAGATTTTGTTGATCAGTAGGGGAGAGGATTCAGTAGTTGAGCATCTTAATTTTGCATCTCTCAAAATCTTATGTGACAATTCAAATAACTCTCAATTTTTTTACACCAGGTTATTTGATAAGTTCCCTACTTATAACTAAGCTTTTAGGACCATGTAAGTATACTTTTTGTTGAAGTGACAAAAAAGGTTCCAGAAAAGGTTAGATCTAGTTGTACAATAAGTCATGTTTTATTGTTGTGCTAATATGACATCATATGATTTGTTGCTTTTTATATTTAAAAAATACATTTCATTCAATTATAAGTACTCATGATCAACACTAACATTTCTAATGTCACAACTATTAATATTATATTATAAAAAATATTGAATATTTATAAGTAGAAGGTATTTTTCACAGCGTGTCAATTTGTGATGGGTGACCTCCCGGGAAGGCCTAGTGCTTCACCTCTGTGAGCATCACCTAGATGCAATGAATACTAAGTGGACCATTCATTACTATGAGAGATGGGTTCTTGTAAACCACTACTTATGAAACAAGGGTCAATGAGTCTGACTCATAAAACTGAACTATTGAATCCTGATAGCAATATCACAAGTAAAATATTAAATCAACGAATACTTTCACAACTATGAAAACACGCTCAACAAATGAATCCTCCCTCTTCCTCCTAATATATTTTAAAATGCCAACAAACTATCCTTAAATCTAAGTCATTTATTGGAAACAGCAATGAACTCACTTGAATCATCCCAGGATGATCACGAGTGTTATTGCCAGGCCAAGGTGTTCCATCCTGCATGATCCATCCGTCGTCTGGTGTCTTCTGAGCTTTGGCTACCATTGCATTGATCCGTATTTTGAATTCTTCATATTCTCTCTGTATAATAATCAATTCAATTCAGTTCAATTCATTGTAACTTGAAAGTTCCGTAATACTAACTGTCTCTTCGACACTTCCTTCAATTAGTATAAAAAGATGGTTGAAAATATTTAGAAGTTTTCTAGGTTGATTCCTGAAAGCACAAACTACACACTAAGAACAGTCACTCCTAAGAAAAGATTTTCTTACATACTTTGATTGCCCTTCGCTCCTTAACAAAGTTGGGCTGCACCTTGTCCTTCAAGTAATCAATCTTTTGGGAGAAATAGAACTCAGGAGTTCGAGGCTCGATGTTAAAATTCTTGCAGAATGGCACCCATTTCCTCGCAAACTCAGCTGTCTCAGACATGGTTTCGAAGGTCAGCATTGCAGCGCCATCGTCAGATACATAGCAAGAAACTTTTTCCACAGGATAATCCACAGCCAGAATGGACAGAACAGTATTGGCAGTAATGAGAGGAGGCTCTTTCAATGGATCCACTGTACTCACGAAGAAGTCCACAGCCGAAAGCTCGCAAGCCTCTCCTGGTCTCTCATACCTTTACAAGAAAGAAAAACTTAAAAAGCTTATCTCTATTGCCTAGTATGGAATACTTCTGGTATGATCTATGGAGATTACAGTTAGTCTTATTCTTGCTGCAAAAGTATTACCTCAATGATAGCCTGTCGAGATAGGTCTCTCTATTGATGGGAGACCATTTAGGGAATTGATCAAGAATCCAGGAAAAGGCGAACCAGATTTCACAGATGACGGAAGTCAACCACAGCCCAAATGAGCTGTCAACTGGGTGGGTTACTCTGTAGTGGAAGAAGAATCCCAGAATGATCAAACGCAAGATAATCACTATTCTATAGGGCTGTAATTTTATCTTTGGAATGGGTATGATTTGCGACAAAGGTTGCATGGCCTCAGCCATCCTGAAAGAATTACCAGAGTATTAGAGCCAAAGTTCTAAAAAAATCATCATTCTGCGACCAATGTGATGCAGTCTATGACAACATAAATTTGCAGTTACATCTGATCGAAGAAATGACAAATTTAACATACATTGCTTCGTCCATTTCTGGAGGAATTTGGGCCTGTGCCTGTGCCTCTGGTACTTCATTCTTTGCTGTTTTGCTGGGGAAGAGTCCCTTCTTTTTATTCTTTTTGGCCTTCCAACTCTCTACTCTATCCCTCCAAGCCACGCCCCCATTGTTGGGATTTACAGCAGAATCATTCTCATTCTCTGTCATCATGCAGCAAACCATCTTATATCGTTAGTTTGTCATGAATTTTCTAAATATTATCAATGTTTCGGATCATATTCGACGGTCATTCTCTCTTTTATGATGATTAATCATTAAATGTAATCTGAAACATTGATCAAAACATAGGCAAATGATTTAAAAACAATCTTTTAAATAAATCTTACATCAAATTGTCTTTAACATCATTTCAATCAGAAAATAAGAAAATTGATCTTGAATTATCACTTAGAAAGCAAGGTTGAATTTTTTTTATCTCAATAAATTAAAAAGACCAATTTATATATTTATATTGTAATCATTTTAAAAATGTTATCCATTGGCTTCTTTATAAATTTGCATTTGATTCAACTTAAAGTTATAATTTTTTAATATAAAAGAAATGACATCTTGTTTAAATTGTAATTGTACTTCTAAAAATACAAGTAATTGTACTAATAATTATAGTTGAAATATAAAAAAATAATTTTAATTTCTATTAAAAAAAGTTAGTTGATATGAATTTTTTAGTCAATAAAATAGTGTATTTGATTGTTTTTTATTTTGATCGCATATAGTTTTAATCAACATTTCAGATCACATGAAGAGATTTTTCATCAAAAAAAATAAAGTGATACAAAACATCAATTAAAAACATACACAATCAAAATTAAAAAAAATCATACCAAAAAAATAAAAAATTAAACAATTAGATCATTTACCAGCGATTTCATTGACGTGGGGATCTCCATGACCCTGCAAGAAATGCCAAACACTTAGAATTAATCAATTCAACTCTTGTGCATCTAACAAATCTAAAACACGCTGCAAATAGTTTGTAGCAGTTCTACATACATTGCCATCCACAGCCACAATTGCAAAGTTGTGATGATCCCCTTTCTCTTCGCCCTCATCAACTGGAAGCCCTGTTCCCCATTGTTTATTAGAAAAAACTCTAATCAGAACCATAAACTGAAGTAACAAGAATCTATTCCAATTAACAATCATCAATCATAAATTTTTGAAAATAAAAATTGGGCACCCAATAGCCTTTCCTTTCAAATTCTGTAAATACCTTCAAGGTGGTGCTGAAAGGGAGCCTTGCAATGGGGACAACAATGGCTTCCTTCATCTCTCTCATACTGATAGCAAGGTCGACAGAGAGGAAACCCACAGTCAGGGCATGCAGCAAAGGGCTCACCATCTGCACCAATCCCAACATTATCTCCACAAATTTGGCAGCATATCTCATTAACATTCATTTTCCCATCAGAAGCAGCCATCATATGTTAATGAGATTTACTTCAGCTCTTCCACTGAAGCATTCCCAACAAAGTAAGGTCTTAAAAGCCCAAGAACAAAGAATTCAATGGTTAAGGTGGTTGCCCCTGCATCTGCTACCTACTGTGTGGTGTACTGTCAGCCTGTCACCATAGCTAATAGCTATTCTATGTGGGCCCCCTGTTAGAACAAAGAAACCCATCATAGAAATCTGTTGGAAGTAGAGTTTGCAAGCAATGTCGAAGTGTAGTTTACGCTGCTTCTTTAAATTCTTGAAATTTGTCGACTACAATGACTCTTACGTTTGATCAACGTCCATGGTGTTGATATTTCAGGCTGTGGTTGAATGAAAAACACAGTTACACTGAAGGTAGTTCAGATGCGTGATCTGGATTGGGTAGCTGTTCGGTGAGATTTAATGCTTAGAAGGAAAGCTATTGCATTGTTTTCTTGAGGTCCCACTAAACACCAGTTTTTTAATGGTTTGTTTGAATTAAACATCTAGAACAGAGCTTTTTTATTACAGTCTGAAATAGGGGAGAGGGCCCAATAGTCGTGCGGGGTCCAATAGTCGCGCACTCAATCGTAAATATAATACCTAATAGTCGTTTATATAATGTCCAATATTGTTGATGTTGAACATATGAATGTACTCTACCATGCATAATTAAAAACAAAATTGTATGCTTTTGGAGCTATTAATAGAGTGGTTGTTTTGTGATGTTTAGCTAATTTATTGATGTGAAACCTTAGTTATAAGCAGAGAAGTTGCCAAGTAAGCTGCTGTAAAAAATTGGAAGTGATTTGAAATTTCGACGTAGGATAATTAGAAGCGCGAAGTTAAGGTGCACAACTACTGGGCCCTCTCCCCTACTCTTGTAATCCCCAGCTTTTAAAAAATAAAAATGAAGGTATAAGGGGGACTTAAACGTGACATGCTAGAAAGTATTCCAGACTGCAATGATTGATTAATGATGATACATCTTCTAACCGAACATATCGACCATATACTCTTAAAAACAAATGTGTTTTCATGTACTAAAAAGTTTCGAGGTTTCCATGCACTTAACAATTAAATATTGACAAAAATGTGGGTGCAATTTTGGAGCTATTAATAGAGTAGTTGTTTTATGTGACTGTTTAGCTAATTTTACTTAATAGTTCTTGTTTAATTTTTTTATTAGTTTTTACTTAAAGCATATATAAGAATTTTATTTTTAAAAAATCACTTTATTATTTTATAGTTTTATTAATATTATATTTAATCTATGTGAGATAGGTTTTAAAGTGGGGAGTCTATGTCAACCATTTTCTATTAATAGAGTTGTCGTAAACACTAATTTTTTTTAGTCTTACTTCTTGCATGAGTTAGAGCATTGTTTTTCATTATTCTGAGGTAAATTTATGTAAACATGTTTGTTGATATAACTTTAAAAAATATTTTAAATTTTAGGAAAAAAGTTTGAGAGGGAGGGAGAGAGGGAGGGAAGGAAGGAGGGAGGAAAGGAAGGAGTGAGGGAGTGAGGGAGTGAGGGATTGTTAATCCTTCTACAATGATATTGGTATAAGTTATATGTGTTATTCTATTTGTACTACTCACAAGGACCAATTAACATCCTTAGTTTCCATTTTTTTGTATTAGGTCAAATCCATGATTTGTAAGATTCCAACCTAGATCAATCTTATTGTCCATAGAAATGGCCCTTAAACTTTTAGCTTTCAAATATAAATTAAAAGTTGACCTTACTCTTCTAACTAGTCATTTTGCCAACTCAAAGTTTGAAATGTTGCATTTTTCACCTTTGGAGTTATATGTAAGGACTGAACCTATTTTACTTTTATATTAAGTGGTCATACCTAGAGATCATTAAAAAACACTTTGTCAAAATTCAAGAAGCATTTAATCAAATCACTTATCATTGCATCTACTACTTTCATTTGCATTTAGGCTATCTCTTACATGCTTGATTATTGATCTCAATCATTTTCAATAGGAATTGGCTCTACATCTTAGGGATTTGGTCAAGGAGAGACATATTCCCTTCCATTAACAATGTCCCAACCACACAACCGTTTTTTTATGCCAATAATAGGCATATACATCAAGATAGATTATGAGTGAACACTTAAATATTTATAGATAAGATCCACAATCATGGAGATTATATATCCATAGTTGTGAAATCAATCCTATGGTTGTGGAAGCGACTTATGGATTAGATAAAGAGAACATAGTTTTTCCTAATTAATTTTTTGTTCATTGACAAAATATTTATGGCCCTATGTCATAGCATATTGACATCATTTTTCCAACTAAGTATCGTAGTTTATTTATTTACATTTTTTGTGTTTATTTAGTCTATATAATTATTTGTTCTAGCTTATTTATCTAAGGTTGATCTTAAGTGCTTATACTATTTATTTATTTACCCTAGATATTTTAACAAAAACAATAAATAATTTATTTCATTTCAATCTAGTGAACCTATTTGCTCTTACATCCCCTTACTAGGATTTTATCTTCTAATATTATTATTTTTTCTAATTTGAGATTGATAATATTTTTGAGATTCATATTCATTGCTACCCTTGATTTACCATTGATTATATTTCTAGGGTTTTTTATTTCGAGAGCCAATAAAAACTTAATTTACCTTTGAAAAATAGTGCTTGCTTAAATCCTCATATGACTTTTGAATATATTGATTAAGAAAACCCAATAGAGGCTAATCATAATGATAAATTTTATTTTAATCATGATACAAATGTAGATAAGAAACATATTTCTTTCATGTTTCACAATTAATTTCTCAAGAGCTTTCTAATGCATCTCTTCATAATTATTGTTTGTGCACCCTTTAGCATAAATATTTTAAATGATAGTGGAATTTTGATGGCTTCTTCTAACTCATTCATGGTGCCTCTTCCCTCTTACCCACTCACCCTCCCTCTTCTAGTGATCCCTCTCTTCTCACCCTAAGGTAAACCCAATTATTGGACCTACATCTCTTTTTCCCACTTCTCATTTTAATTCGAGTATCCCTACTAGCTCTCCTACTAGTGCTCCATTTACCTCTCATCCCACTAGTTTAATCTATTCTCTTTAGGTCAAATAGTGTCATTCCTTCATCTCACCTTACTACTATCACACTTTTCTCT
This sequence comes from Sequoia sempervirens, assembly GCA_007258455.2. Lineage (NCBI taxonomy): Eukaryota > Viridiplantae > Streptophyta > Pinopsida > Cupressales > Cupressaceae > Sequoia > Sequoia sempervirens. The sequence goes on along the minus strand of VDFB02279242.1, from coordinate 205,996 downwards.
TTGCCTTCTAGTGTTACCTTCCATGATCCTCATGACAACTATTATAAAATATAGATGAAATTGAAAATAAAATTGATTTGATGCCTAGTGGACAAGATACCATTCCTTATTCTTTGGAACATCACATTACTCTTGCACCTAGAATTATGAATTATCCACTACCTATTGGATTTCAACACCTTTATTTGAATTGATCCATAGTATAAGTGGTCTTAATACTCATTTATCAACTTTTGATGCAACATGCTTAGACTATGCTTTTGATAACAATATTTTGGCTAAGTTAATACCTCACACTCTTAGAGATTATGTTATTCAATGCTTCTATTCTTTTTCTTTGTTAGATTCTATTATTATTCTAATGTCACAAATTTTCACTTGATAACGCACACTATGTTTTTCTCCCCCTTAAATTATTGGACCTAATTGAACCCATAATTTCCTAAATCATGCATTTGTGGCCTATTTTTAACAATTACCAACAAATTGCAAGCGAAAAATAAATGCATTCATCTAATACTTTATCCCGGACACCTTAATTTCTAGAAAATAGGGTTGGGACACTTACGCCCTATGGAATATATGTCCCATTATGGTGAATGGGTCCCCTTTTGGCATAAATGTCCCCTATTTTGGCTCCTTATTCAAATATGTTGATGTTGGAACTTTACTATTTGTAATTCATATGTCTAAAGTTGATTATTGGGATTTAATTTGTGGAAATTAGAATAAATGCATATAAATACCTAGTTATTGCACCATTTCAAAATCTAACAAGAAAAATCTAGCAACAAGTGAACATTAAGACCAATCATTATTGTCAAGAGCATTATCAACCAAGTCAAGAGAAACATTTCGGTGACCTATTGTAATAATTCAAGATCCAAGCATCATGTCAAATCATATGTGAGTTTATATGTGTTTATGTTATCATTGTTTGTGAAGGCTAACCCTTTTGTAGGTCTCCAAGAAATTCAAGCAAATTAAGAGAGAAAGATCCAATCTACCTTGAGGAGATGTGCATCACTTCAATCCTTCAAGAAAGCCATTAAAGGGTGGTGCGTTGCATCACTTTGTGGGTTCATCATTCATTCCTATCATTGACATGGCCATTGTGGAAATGGAAGCACTAACATCGCATTTGACCAAGGAAAGCCCCTAAATGGCACAAACCTTACTCTCTCTTTGAATGTGCAAGTTTTAGGTTTGAAGGAGATTAAAGGAAGTTTGAAGATCAATTATCCATTGTTGCAATCAAAACCCTACACCTTGACAACTCATGAAAACTCACTTGTAGCAATATCTGACAAATTTGCAGGCAAAAATGGAAAGCTCTGATGCGGCACTAGAGGACTATGAAAATAGATATAAAACATCTCTACAAGGACACATACACCATATGGTGAATTAGTACTCCTTTTTTGGTTGGTTTCAAATTTATAGTCCACATCTGCACATAGCTTTGCCTTTCTCAGATCTATTTTTAGAATTTTTATTACAATTTCTCAGTTGTTGGAATCTTGTATTTTCATATTAGGGCACATAATTTAATTAGGTTAATTAAGGAAAATCAATTCTAATCAATTTCCAAGGCTCAAAAGGATCAAATCTAGGTTTGATTAACTCACCTTCATGGTTGAAATTCAATCTAATCACCTTGTTGATTTGCATCCTAAGGTTCTCTTGAAAAGGGATTGATGTTAGTGTTTTATGAATTAGACATAGGATCCCATTTTCATCAAAACATTTTGGTGAACCTGACATATTAACATTATAGACCTTTCAAAATGTAAGGAAAATCATCCTAGATCTAGGTTTTGTATTTGAAACATAGAAAAAGGGATCCTAGGTCCTAAATTATGCAAAGAACTTAGGATGTTATGGTGACCTTTTTCAAAGTTACATTAAGATGTAGATCAACAAGGTGATTAGATTGACTATCAGCCATGAAGATGAGCCAATTAAACCTGGGTATACATCTAATTGAGGATGGGAATGGATCAGAGTGATTTACCTTTAATGATCCTATATGTCGTAATATGTAAAATACAAAATATCGATAATGCACAGACTAAAATAGCAGTTTGTAGGTGGATCTAAGAAGTGTAGAGTGACATGTACCTGCCTAGAGAAAAGTTGGTTTCAACAATTATAGGAGGACCGGGTCACCCTTGGGTGAATGGGTCTCTGTAGGGGTGTCCTGATCAACTTTTGGGGTCCTTTGATGTCAGATTTGAGATTCAAATTCTTGCCACCAAATCTATCGAAACATTGTCAGATATTTTTGTAACTAAGTTTATGTGGCTTGATAAGATGTATGACAACAAATGAAACAATGGAGAATTTGTCTTTAATCCTTCTTCAATCCTTTTCAACGTAATATTTGCACATTCACAAAGAGAGGAAATGTTGGGCCATTTTAGGGGCTTGCCTTAGTCAAACCCTGGGTAAGTGTTTCCACTTCTACAATGGCAATGTTAGTGATAAATGGATGATTGAAAGGAAGGAATGATGAAACCACAAAATGCTACAACTCACCACCCTTCAATGGCTTCTTGGAAGGACTGAAATCATACACATCACCTCAAGGATTTGGATCATACTTTTCTTGAATGTTTGAATTCTTTGGAGACCTACAACAAGGGTTAGCCTTCACAAAACCATGATAACTTGAACACATGAACTCCCATACTCTTTTCCATGATGTTGGATCTTGAATTACTGCAATAAACTTTGAAATGTTCCTCTTGAAAATAATTCTTTCTCATAAGTTCTCCAAATTTCCTTCTAGTTTCAAATGGTGAAAAGACTTGGTATTTAAAGGCATTTATTTAATTTCCCAAAAATTAGATTTCAAAAGTCGGCAATTGCAATTTGAATTTTGAATGTTAAAATGTCACTAACATGTCCAAAAATAGGTCCTAGCTAAGAAGGGGGACCCATTCACGCATGGGTAAATGGGTATTGGCCCAATTTTTTAGGACACTACATGTCGAGAATAACACGAGTTGGATGCATTTACTCAATGCTTGCAGTTTATTAAAAATGATACAAATGGGCTTCGAAATACATAATTTTAGGACATTATGGGGTCAATTAGGCTCATTAATTTAGGGGGGTGGAATATAGTGTGAAATTTTTAAGGGTGAAATTTTTTTACACTATATTTAGCCCCCACTTTAGTGAGAGTATCAACTTATGCTCAAACTCACACTAAAGTAGAGAAGTATATGTCAAGAGGGGTTTGATTGTACAAAATGTTGAAGAGATAGGATGACAAAAGACTAAGGGATTGAACAAGCTCGCAAGATCCAAGATCCCATGGCAAACCAACATAAGCACAAAGGAACACACATACACACACATGTATGTTATGCAACAATACAAGATACATAAACATACATGTCAGAAAGACATGAAGCATACATGATGAAAACACATGATACAACATAACATATGGATGAAGATGATATGAAAACAAGAAAGATGTAAACATGGATAAGACACAAAAAACACAACAAAACATGAGGTTAGTATTAAAAGGATTCAAGTCGGTAAGGCAAAGAGACCTCAATCTCAAATTTTCTCAAATAACAAACATCATCCATTGAATAAGGAAAATGCTCCATGAGGACTGAAGTCATGCACATCACTTATGGAACACATGGCTCCATTAGAAAGAAGAGTGTATTATGCTAGGTGGCCATGTTAAAATGGGATGCTCAAGTTCATGACCTAACAAGTTCCATTACATTGAATCTATGAGCTATCTTGCAATAACTCACCTCAGGGGGTGCAACAAAAACTCACCTCAAGGGGTGCAATAAAACTCACCTCAGGGGTGCAACAAAAATCACCTCAAGGCATGCAACAAAACTCACCTTAGGGGGTGCAATAAAACTCACCTCAAGGGGTGCAATAAAACTCACCTCAAGTGGTGCAAATAAATAATGATAAAATAAGGCCAAAACCTCAAGTGGTGTCATGATAACACCACCTCAAAAGGTAAATTTAACATCAACAAGGCACTTCTTGATGCATGAAAGGTAAGTCCTTAGGGAAAATTACACATGACATCACCACCAAGAGATGACTAGTCAAGGAATAGAAAATATCACAGTAGGGAACACCAACAATAGTGTTACCACTAAGGAGAAATCCACATGCCAAGAAAGGTCACAATCTTGTAAGACATAAAGTCCAATATTACTACAAACAAGATACATTGCATGGATTAAGAAGGCCACACTTCCGTTGAAAAGGTCACACTTCATAAGAGATGTGTACTATCATCACTAAGAAGAGACCCTTTCTTATGCAAATAAAAAACAAGGGACCATATGCCCCCCTTAAAATGTTAGTGTACCTGCTACACTAATGTTTTAAGGAGATAAAAAGGGATCCCAATAAGGAATACACCTAGTACAAGGCTATCTAACCCCTTGCTCCCCAAGTGTAAGGACAAAAGGTGGGTCAAGGTGAATGATGACATGTTGCTCCTTACGAAATGAAAAATGGTTGCATAAAGCTAAGTTTATACCCTCATGAATGGTAGTGAGCATTATGTGATATTACAACTACCACATGATAAGGAGCGACAACTAATGTTATTCATTAAGTGAAAGGCTTTTTGATGTTTTTGAAGGATGATATCCAAGACCTCTTGTTGTTTCTTTCATATTGGGTTCTATGGGGACACAAATACGTTGTTCTATTACACCACACCATTTTCCATTATAGCCGCATTGTTTCAAAATTTGATATCATCTTCCATAAATAGCTTCCATTTCCTTTGAAGAAGGTGGTTTTGAATGGTCATCATATGTGGATGTATAAGTTGTGTTTTCCTCTTCTTTGCTATAATTTGTAGACTCAAATGCTTTTGATGACTTAGTGATAGATTGTGTTGATATCATTGTAGCTTATTTCTCTTTTCCTGATTTTTATTGTATAATCTTGTATTCTTCATCAAATGTAGATGTGAAATATAACTATCGCCAATCATCGTCTAACAACTTTGTCATTGATGGAATACACTTGAATCTCTATCCTCAAATTGTAAAGGTTATACTTTTGTAGTTGTGATAATGTTCTAAGAGGATTCTTCATTCTTGTTTTAGTTTGTAAACAATTTTCAGACTTAGGATCGGCTTTTATCATGTAAACCTTATTTTTGTCAATGTATTTCATTAAATGATGAAGTGTGGAAGACACTCCATTCATTTCATGAATCCATGATCTACCCAAGAGAAGATTTTATGAAATTTCATGAGGCATAACATGGATAAGAGTTTGTAAAGTAACCTTACCAACTTTGATGGGTAATGTTATCACACCAAGCAATTGTTTTCCCATATTATCAAAACCATAGATAGACAAATCGGCTGGTTGAATTTTAGTCTTACCTACTCCAATTCTATCCAAAGGGTTCACACTACAAACATTAAGTTCTAAACCATTTTCAACAAGGGTACGCCTAATCCTAACCTTGTTAATAACAACCAATATCATCAAAGCATCATTGTTTTTTTGTGTTTCTAAAGGAGGTAATTCACTTTTATGAAAGATAATGTTCATACTAGGTGAATTTATATTCTCAATCGAGGTTACCAGATCATTTGGTTACGTACTAGGGGGATGGAAAAAAATTTCAAGGCATTTTGAAGCATTATATGGCAAACTAGATGTTTGAATGAGATCCCATAAGCTTATCTTAGCAAGAGTGTTACGAAGTTGTTCAACAAGGTCATACTCCTTTCCATTGTGTTCAGGTAAATGAGGGGCACTAGGTAAAACAAGTTGTGGGAATGGTATTGATGATGAAATGGATTATATTTGTCTTGGTTTCTTATTGTTTCTAGTGTTATATGTGTTCTCACTACAATATGATAAATTGGTTGTTGCGACACATGATTACTAGTAAGTTGTTTTGAAAAGCTTAGGATATGGCCATCAGGGTTAGAAGGTCCTAGAATGAGAGGTGACTTCTAGTTGTTCAAAAGTAGTGTTAGGAGGTCCAATAATTAGAGGACTCTTAGGAGGTCCAATAATCAAGGGATATCTAATGGTAAATTGTGCATTCATAACCTCAATGGATTTGACTTCTTGTTGATTTTCTTCTATCATGAGGGAATACAATGCTACCTTAGCATCTTCATCTATGCAATCCATAAATATATCAATGGTTTCATCCTCTTGTCAACAATATTTCTTTGAGTAGGAGGGGTAGCGGGAGAGAAACAAAGAAAATTCGCATGATGCTTGATGATTGGACCTTCTAACACGAGGACACCTTTAGGCGAGGTATCGGGAGAAGAATAAACATGATTGTCAATGATTGTATTCTCTTTCACCAAGATAACCTCACACATAGGAGAGATAGTGGGAGAGGGATCAATGAAAACTAATAGAAGAGGGGAAATAAACTCATTTTCATATGCTTGTAACCAAAATTACTTAAAATTCTCAACAAGATTTAACAATAGGACATGAACTATGATAACAAAAGATTTTTGCAATGAGAAAATAATGTAAATAATTGACCTACAGATCTTAAATTCAATTTTTTTCCCCAAATTTGCAACAAATCAAGAAAAATGACACCTTTGCATATGCAATAACACTCTTTCAGAATTTCAGAACAAACTTTTGTAAGCAGGAACAAAGTGAAACTATACAAAGATAGAAATATGTGCAAAGGCTCTCTAAGAAACTTGTAGTAGGGTAGGGATTCCCAAGGGCATCTGAGTCCGTGACAAGGGTTTAGGAAACTGAAAATTGAATGTCTCTGTTATTGTTTATTATTGCTATTTTTGTTTGCAGATAGGCTTAACAGTGATCGTTTTTCCAGAATTTCATTGATTGAAGATAATGCAATTCAAATGCAAGTGTGAATAAATAAAGGAAAACTTTGAATGAAATTTTTAGATCTAACCATGCAAAAATTTACTAGTTCTAGGATGTCAAATTTCAAAAATAATGATTTGGTGCAAGTTTTGACAAAAATAATGCATTTTTTTACTTTTTTTAGGCTTAAATGAAAGATGCAATTTAAATGAAAATTAACAATTTTAAAATTTAACAACCTAATGAATGTAAATATGATCTAAATATGACTAAAAAAAACCTAAATGCAACCTATGATGCAATATGTGATGTAAATTTTTATCTTTTTATGCTTTTATGATGTAAAAGTAAAACCCTAAATGAGAAATGCAAACAATGCAACACAAAACCTATATCTAGGGTTTGAAAGACGTCCAATTTTAGAAAGTTTATAGTGTTAGGATGTCAAGTTCACCAAAATGAAACATAGAAAAAGGGATCCTAGGTCATAAATTTGCAAAGAACTAGGATGCAATGGTGGCCTTTTTCCAAGTTACATTAAGATGTAGATCAACAAGGTGATTAGATTGACTATCAACCATGAAGGTGAGCCAACCAACCCGGATCTACATCTAATTGAGGATAGGAATGGATTGGAAATGAATTGGAGTGATTTACCTAATGATCTTATATGTCCTAATATGTAAATTGGAAAAAATAGTGATAACACATAGACTGAAACAACAGTTTGCAGGTGGATCTGAGAAGTGCAAAGTGACATGTACCTGCCTAGAAAAGTTAGTTTTGAGCACTGTAGGAGGATTGGGTTTCCCTTGGGTGAATAATTCTTTGTAGGGGTGTCCCGATCAAATTTTGGGGTCCTCTGATGTCAAATCTAAGCTTCGGTTTCCTATCTGCAAATCTTTTGGAATACTATCAAATATTTTTATAACTGAGTTTTTGTGGTTTGACAAGATGTATGACAATAAATGTAACAATGGAGAATTTTTCTTCAATAATTCTTGAATCCTTTTAAACCTCAGATCTGTACATTCACAAAGAGATGAAATGTTGGGCCATTTTAGGGGCTTGCGTTAGTCAAACCTCGGGTAAGTGTTTCCACTTCCAGAATGACAATGTTGATGATAAATGGATAATTGAAAGGAAGGAATGATGAAACCAAAAAATGCTACAACTCACCACCCTTCAATGGATTCCTTAAAGGACTAAATCCATACACATCACCTCAAGGATTTGGTTCTTGCTTTGCTTGAATGCTTGAATGCTTTGGATACCTACACCAAGGGTTAGCCTTCACAAAACCATGATAACACGAACACATGAATGAGCACATACACTTTGACATAATGTTGGATCTTGAATTGCTGCAATAAACTATGAAATGTTTATCTTGATAATAATGCTTGCTCATAAGTTATCATCCTCATTTCCATCTAGTTTTAAATGGTGAAAAGACTAGGTATTTATAAGCATTTATTTAATTTCCTGAAAATTATATTCCAAAAGTCGACACTTTCAATTTGAATTTTGAATGCTAAAATGTTGCAAACATGTCCAAAAATGGGTCCTAGCTAAGGGGACTCATTCACCCATGGGCGAATGGGTCCTAGCCCAAATTTCCATGAAACTGCATGTCGAGAATAACACATGAGTTGGATGCATTTACTCAATGCCTACAATTTATTGAAAAATGGTACAAATGGGCTCTAAAATACACAATTTTAGGACATTGTGGGGTCAATTAGGCTCATTAATTTAGGGGGGGACATAGTGTGAAATTATTAAGGGTGACAATTTTCTACACTACATTATTGCACTATTTTACATTATTCATTTAGGCATTCATTTTTGCATCATAAAAAGGCATAAAACTTCAAAATTTGCATACAATATTGCATCATAGTTTGCAATAAGGTTAATTTCAGTCATTATAGCTTAGATCTACATTACATCATTTAAAATCTAAAAACAAAATTGAAATTGTTCATTGCTTTCATTTAGGTATCTAGCATAAAGTTCAAAAAGTGAAAAATTGCATTGTTCATTTAAATATCATCATTTTCATATTTTGGCATCTTAGAACCCGTCAATTGTTGCATCTTCGATCTAAAAATTGCATTCAAATTTTTCATTTATTGTTCAAACATTTTCATCATTGTTATACACTTGCATTTTGAATCACATTGGCATAAATTGAGAAAATTATGGAAAAATATTTATTGTCAAACCTATTTGCACACTAACTCAAAATTCTTAAACAGTATCATACACAGTCAAACTTTGAATTTTCCAAAACCCTTTCCAGGACATAGACACCCTTGAGAAGCTTTGTCTTGCCATTTTTAGCTCAAATTTTTGTGACAAAACTCTCTCAATGTCCTTTGTCCATATCTGAATTCTATTTTTGAATTTTGTTTTCATACCTATTTTATTTTGATCATTTGATCCATAAGGAAAATAACATCATGTTTCCTTTTTAAAGTTTTGGTTTTGATATGGTAACACATGGCTTGCATAATTATAATCTCCTTACTTATGAGTGCAAACTAAGGAAATGAAATGAAGTCATTGACAAGCATGTTAGTCACTCTCCCAATATCTCTCCTAATTGTGAGAGTATCTTGGCCCAAGAGAATGAAATCACTAACACATTGATTAATCAAGAGCTTTTCCTAATCTTAATTCATCTCCCAACATCTCTCCCACTTGTGAGAATGTTTTGGTGCAAGAGGATACAATCATAGAAAATCATGATAATCATAGTTGTTCTTTTCTCAATACCTCACCTACTTGTGAAGAAGGTATCTTGGTGTTAAAGGATCCAATCATTAAGTATCATGAGAGTCTTGTTTGTTTCTATCCCAATATATCTCCTACTTAGGAAGATATTGTGGCATAAGAGGATGGCATAATTGATACAATCCTTTCAAAAGACAATAAGATGGATTGCATAGATGAAGATGCTAAGGTGACATTAGATCCCCCATTGATAGAATATCATCAATAAGAATTTAACCCTGTTGAGGTTATGAATGCACAATTGGCTATTAGATCTCCTTTAATTATTGGACCTCCTAAAAGTACTCTAATTATTGGACCTCCTAAATCAACTCTCATTATAGGACCTCCTAAACCTCATGGCCATATATCTTAAATTTTGCAAAATAACTCACTAGTAATCATGTGTCGCAACAACCAATTTATCACATAGTTGGTCACACATATAACACTATAAATAATAAGAAACCAAAACAAAAACCAACATAAATCCCATTACCTCAACCATATCTCCCACCGACACCTAACATTCTTAAACATAGTTGTAATGAGTATGATCTTGTAGAACAACTTTGTGCTAATCCTACTAAGATGTCTTTGTGGGACTTGATTCAAACATCACCTATCTATCATGACATGCTTCAAAATGCTTTGCAAAAAGATGTCCCTCCTATTGTGCAAAAAAAGATGTGGAATCTTTGCTTGAAGCTAATTTGGACATTGTTTTTCATCAAAATGAATTAAGCCCCTTTGGAAATGAAAAAAAAATGATGCTTTGATGATAATGATTATTATTAACAAGATCGGGATTAGGTGTACTCTTATTGAAAATGGTTCAAAGCTTAATATTTGTAGCATTAAACTTACAATTTATTCTTTGGGTCTTAAATCCTAAATTTTGAAGGTATCAGGGTTTAGTGCTATAGAGGCATATTATAGTTTACATTCTACAAATTACTCTAAAGTAAAATGTGTTCCATAATGCAATATGCTCCTCAAACCCTAAAGTTTGAGCCATCTAAATTAGGCTCTACAATATAAAATTATTATATTTTAAACCCTAAATATTGAGCTAGAGTGGGATTATTTTGTTGGCCCCATTTTATAAGATGTCCAAAGAGTGGCTTTAAAATTATTTTTTTGGGGTTTTCAATTATATTGAAAACTCATATTTCATCCATATCTCATTATTAGTGATAATAATAGTGTTATTTTCTTATGGCGTTTTAAAGTCTTCCACTTGTGTCACCTTTCATTGTGCATTAGTGTGTGTACCAGTTGTGTTATTGCATGGTTTTGTGACACATTATGAATGAAATAATCCCCAAAATTTTCCTACCAAGCCACTCTCATAACATCTCAAAAAACATGATGAAAAGGATAGTCCTATGCTAACTCAAGCTTCATGGTCTAAAATACAAGAACTTTAGACTTCAAAACTTGATTTACATGGCTTACAATTTGGAGTTCAAGGAGCATGCTATATTTTATAATACCTTATACTTCTAAGTTGTATTATACACATTATAAAATACCTCCACAACATTGAGCCCTATCACATTAATAATTTTGGTATTAGATCCTAAATAAAAAAACTAAAAGAAAAAGTCTCTAGATTGAGCACCAAACTCTAGGATCTATACCTTATACTTCATAATACAATAGATAATAAAAAATTTAGACCTTAGAGCCAATATTACATTTATAAACTCTTGAAAATCCTCATTCCAACCCCAAGCCTCATTACTTGAACACTTTGGCCTCATAGTCTAATCTACATACTATATTTTAGGCTTTGATGTCTAATTCAAATTTTACAATACATTTAAAATGTAGATTAAAGTCTAGATTTGACATGGTCTCACCTCAAACTTTGGATGCTAACTAGCAAGAAGGTTTCAAACTTTGGGGTTTGATTAACATCTAACAACATGCAAAAACTCAATCGTAGGTCAAGATTTGACCATAATAGATTTAAAATTCAAAGTCCAATTTACATTTTAAAACTTGTAGAATACTAGAATAACTCTAAAATTTGAATTCATCCTTTCATATTCTTCTAATGTTCTAGGGGATGTGGATCCTCTTGTATTTGCAAAATCTCCACATTCCAATTCACCACTAGATGATCATGATTGGGATGGTGACAACATACTAGATGGTGAGTATTATGAGTAGTTATTTGTAATATGTTCTTTATGTACATCTATGTTTGTGTTTACATTTAGGGTTTATATATAGATGATGTTTCATTATTTATGTATGTATTTGTATGCCTCTGTGAGTGTGTTTGTGCTTGTTTTTGTTGTTAAAGCAACCAAGATCTACTTGCAAACTCAAAACAATCCAAAAATGAGCATATGCAAAATGAGAAAATATTATAAGCATGTGATGTGTTGTAAAATGTACAAATGAGCCTTGCTTATAAAGACAAGGATGAAGAGGTGAGAAGGTAGGATTCAAACTTTGACTACCCCTCCAAGTATGAAACAAGTGTAGGACTCTATGGATAAGCGTTTAGACACTTGGTGAGTCTACATGAGGTGAGAAAAAAGTCTAGATAACCACTAAGTGAGCTTAAGTGTAGTGTGAATAGGACTCTACTAAGTAGACTAAAAGATAACTAGTTTGATAATACCTATTTTCACACTAACACCCCCTTAAGTGATACTTAGGGAGTGTAAGAGAGGGGGACCAACCATGTCAAGGCCCTGGGTCAAAGAGAGCCAAGAGCGGAAGGCTTCCCTAACTTACCTCACTCTAAAGGGATGTCTTAAAATGAGAGACAAGAATGATTAGGGCTATAATTCCCTTCGATCACTCTGTAGACTTGAAACACAAATTTAGGCTAGCCGAGCTGGTTTTCAGGTTCAATATTTCACCTAGGTAGCTCTCTACTTGAGGACGAAAGCGTGGTTCTAGGACGACAACATGACACATTGGCGTCTCTCAGATGCGTTGGCTTTTGTATGACTAGAGGACAAATAATATAATATGAACTGCTAGAAAATAAGCTGACGACCTAGCTAATGACTTCTAAATGAGAAAAATAGAATTATAAAGTATGAGAAATACAAATGGATATGATAAAGCAAATAGATGAGAGCTAAAGTGACGAAGATAATCTCACCAAGGTGCCAATTCACTAGCTAGCTCCAAAAGCATGTCCACCTACACACAAGAAAGAGGGGAAATTTGTTGGGGCTATATAGGGGCCTGCCTCAGTCAGACCCCTGTTTTGGTGTTTCAACCTCCACGGACAGCTAAATAGAAACAATAGAGAAATATATGATAAAGAAGTAAAGAAGAAAGGAATGCAAATAACACTACAAAATAGTAAAGAGCTACTCAACCAAATCGTTAAGGAGAGGAGTGAAACGTTACCACCTCCACCAAGAGCTCACTAACCAATGGAGGAGAAAGAATGCTTGAACAATCACCACAACCTCGACCGTGATGAAGGGAGGTCTCACAAAACCTCAAGCCCACGCTGCAATGGCTTGCTCCACACTTGCTTTACGGAGTTGATAGAGTGTTGTTGTTGTTGTAATGGAGTGCTAAAATGTTATTGAGAGTGAAGTGAAGGTTGAGAATGCTTGAGAATGCCAAAAGAGGTCCAAAAAATTGTAGAGCTTGTCAAGAGATGAAATGGATGAGAATGAATGAATTTGAAAGAGAAGAGGGAAGAATCTACCATTTTTGGGGTTGGTTGGTCAAAGAGGGATGTTACAAATAGTTCCCAATAGGAAGTGTAATGCCTCTGCTAGCTTCAGACGCAGGAATCCATTAGGGATGTAAGTGTGTCGTGTGCGTGTCCCTGACAAATATTCTTCTATCGACGCAAAGGAAAAATTCCAAGTGGAAGGAAGTCAGCCAATTGATGTGAAATTTCAACTTTTGATTTGGTTTTCTAAGGTGAGGATGTGTAAAAGGGGAATTTGTATAAGGGGTGCAAATTCACTCCTATACATTTTCCCCTCACTTTAGCAAGCATGAATACTAATGAGTGCTTTGGTAAAGTAGATCAAAGAGTGAATAGGGTTAGAACTTTATACCTAAACCATCGAGGAGGAAAACTAAAATGTGGTGAGCTCGAAAGCACGGGGTAGGTAAAGGACACCATAGTCTCGTAGAACTGTGAAGCTATGGAATGAAACCATCTTATAGGCCTACAGACCTACAAGGAGGTGATCCCCAAGATCTCTCACATGAATGAAGCCCCAAGAAGTAAGCGCCTCGTGTTAGGGTTAGAAAGGAAGATATCTAACAATTAAATGCAGATTTAATTAATGAACAGAGAAACTAAAACACACAGAGAATTTAACGTCGTTCACCTAATCCAGGCTACATCCACCAAACCGCAACCATCCAATGATTTTATTATCTAGTGCAAAAACCTATTACAATCTTGTGAATAATCGTATTTTTCATCATATTGTAACCCCCATTCAAACCCCTTTTTTAACAAGCTTAGAAGCTTCCAGATTAGGGTTATACAAAATCGGTTTTTTTTTCTTTTTTTTGTTTATTTTTTCTTTTTTGGTGACGATGCGAAAAACTAGGAACATGTTGGGGTGCACAATATAGCATGATCAATCACCACATACCAACACCTCGCAAGCCTGCAGAACTACAAGGAAGGTATCCTCCAAGATCTCTCACATGAAGGAAACCAGAAAAGAAAGAAAGACTGCTCACAAACCTATGAGGAGGTGTCCCCCAAGATCTCTCACATGAAGGAAGCCCAAAAAAAGTGCCCTATAGACCCGCAGACCTACAGGTAATGTGTCCTCCAAGATCTCTCACATGAACAAAACCCCAAAAAAAGTGCCTTATAGGCCCGCAAACTTGTAGGGAAGGTGTCCTCCAAGATCTCTCACATGAAGGAAACCCCCTTAAAAGTTCCTTACAAACCCACATACCTACAAGGGAGCGACCCCCAAGATATCTCGCATGGAGGAAGCTCAAAAAAAGTGCCTTATAGGCCCACAAATTGCAAGGGAGTGACCCCCAAGATCTCTCACATGGAGGAAGCTCGTAAATAGCACCTCACAGGCCCACAGAGCTGCAAGGAGGCGTCCCCAAAGATCTCTCACATGGAGGAAACCTGAAGAGGGAGACTCTGCAGAGTCAAAAAGTGGCTTCATAGGCACACTTGCAAAGTGACATGTTTACCCATAGATAGAACATGTTCGAAAGCAGGCACGCAGGCAAGTAAGTGGATAGTCACACAAACTATCTATAGGCTAGAAAAATTTCAAAGGGGTCCCTCAGGAACCCAGTGTGAAGAGGGGTCCACTTGAGGGACATGCTATTTGAGAGTGTGAAAGAGAAATTGATTCATCAACAAGGAATCCTTTTGAAAGATGCTCACTTCATCAAGGAATTTGAAAGGAAGAAGATGTCCCCTTGCGAGGGGAAGGTAAAAAATTTTCCCACCTCGCAGGAAAGTTCTCAAGTTCTTTATTTTGCAAACCCATGATGAAGGAAACATGTTCTATTAGGGATCCAAGTTGAGAATGTGATTCTTGAACAAGTTTGCAAAGATTCTCGAGAAAAGATTAATTGGCAATGAACACATTTTCTGAAAATCAAAGTAATGGCATTGTCACACACGAAAGGGACAACTCAAGAAAAGAAGAGAGAAAGATAAGATAAAAGCTAAAGGAGACAAATACATCACAAATAAAGGGCATAGGGGGATCTAGTTTTGCGAGGTCAAATATGCTCATGCTTATATAAATAATAGATAGCTACAATGCAAGGTGAAAGATCATCAATCCCCAACTAGATCAAGAAGAATGCACGGAAAACAAAGTAAAAATTAAAAAAATTGGGTCAACATGGAAGGGAAGCCTAAATGCCCCCAATGCTTTACATTGTCCCCAATTTACCAAAAATCAATCACATACATGGAAGAATGATGATACAAATAGAAGAAGGTTTACAACACAAAAACTATGCCTGTATCAAAGCACCAACAAGGGTGACAAGGGTCATCCAGGAACACATAGCATGAGTACAGGGGATCGCAGCACAAGACAAACACATCTAATCTAAAGATAAAGAAGAGGCCTCCCCATAATACGAATCAACCAAGAGGCCATCCACTTCCCAATCTAGATCATCATAGGGGGAAGGCAGACAAGCTTGCAGTGGTGGGATGTTAAGAGGAGGAGCTTTCGACCCTCCTGCAACAAGGGCCAAGGAAGAAGGCCCCCACAAGGTCTCCTCCACTAGGCTCTTATGGAGCTATGGTCAATGATTTTTTGAAGATCATCGACAAGACCGAAAATTCATCCATAGAGTTAAACATGCACTTCACCAGAGTGTTATGTCATACCTTAATGGATGGAGAAGGTTGTGCTCGAGATTCACCGCTAGGCTCACCAAGTGACTCGGGAGTGGTGACGAACTTAGGGGAAGTCGGGGTTGCTTCCATCACTAAGACGTAACAAGCTAACGTGGGACCACCTTTCAGAGAAGGTGGGATCCTCTTACGCCCTCCATAGCTAGAAGGGCCTCCTTCCACCCTCTGCTTCATCAGGGGATGTGAACTCCCCATAGATAAGGCTAGAGGTACAAAGGAAGAGGAGGAGAAAACCGCAGTAGATACCACTAAATTTTTTGACATATCCACAAGTTTTGGGAAAGGAGGTACATCTAGAAGGGACATCAACAAGGGAAACTTCACCGAAGGAACGATGAACACCTAGACCTTCTTGGGGTCGAGCACATTAGCAACGGGAGCCGAAAGTGATACCAAACTAGATTGAATAGAATTAGAGGGGATGAGATAGGAGAATGCATTAGGAGGCCTCAAAGCAGGGGTGGTCAAATCCTCTTCCTTCTTTTGTAAAGTAGCCTGCTTAGTCATGAAATCCTTTCGCCGACACTTGCACTCGGAAGCAAGGCGGTTTCTGCGACTCTTCAAGCTAGGGACCGAAGGCTGCGAGGGGATGGAAGGCTCCTACTTATCCATGGAAGTGTCCATCATAGTTGTTTCTAGTGGAGGGACATGCTCCTAAATGGGAGGAGGAGTAGGTTGAGTAGCAACGGGGGGAGTCAAATCTAATGCCTCGACAGTGGGCCTCTTCCCATTTACTGCTTTGGGAGTAGCCATCCCAAGGATGTGGGGCTTCTCTTTTCCCTTTCAAGGAGAGGAGGCAATTGACTGTTGTACTATCAAAAGGGTTAGTTTCGGTTGTCCCTTGCCCCCAGTTTTATACTCCACATAATTCTTATAAAGTAGGTCCATTCTTGGATGAAGCAGACCAACTGAGGTGGGCCAAAAGTGATCCAATAAATAGCCCCCACGGGATACCAAAGGTTGGTTCCCAGTATCATGCACTACATGCACAACACCTTCATGGGGGAATTTTAAACATTTCTGAATGACAGAGGTGATTCCATTCATGGAAGCTAGTCATGGTATTCCTAGCTTCATCATGAACAGATCTGACTCTGGAATAACATCAAAGACTGTGTCTACAGCCCTAGGTCCAACTAGGATGAACAAAGTTATTGAGCCATATGGCTTAAGATAAAGACCATCATGTGTATAGATGGTAGATTTTGTTTCTTTGTATTCCTTTCTATGTAATGAATTAAGCCTCAATGTATCTTTTGTAATGCCATTCACTTGACTCGCGGGGTGGACTAAGACCCCTGTCATAATGTTTCCATTGAGGTGAGCGGGAATGTAGAGGGGAGAGGGCTTGTTGTTTAAGGGTAAATCCCGCGATGTGAATGTCATGTCCAAGGATTCGGGCGCAGGTTGCGTGGTAGAAGTAACACTGACCATGTTAACATAAGACTTGGGCTAAATAGTAGAATCAGAGGGATCGATAATCATGTTAGCAGAATGTGACGGAAATGGGTTTGTGTATATATGCAATTCACTATTCGCTTTCACCACCGATTTGTTTTCATTTTGTTTACTTCCATCAAGTTGAATAGTACCATCCTCGATGCGGTCTTGTATCTCATGACACAGGCACATACATCATTTGGTATCATGTCCATTAACTCAATGGTACTGATAGAAGGTATTCAAATCGTACCAACTAGGGAAAGGTTCCTTAAAAGGTTTAGGATTCTCCAAGGATAAGATCATAACCCTTTAGCAACTTTTGCAATATGGAAGAATAAGATTCTGCTAACTTTGTGAACTTTCAGTTACGTCTGAGGCCATTATTATTTGTAACGGCTACTACATTCGCAACAACCTTACCTTTCCCAGAGATTGATATGATGGACTTCCCTTTTGAACAGGAGTGTGAGGAGGATCCCCCGAACTGAACTACTATTTGTTGATACTCTCATAATGCAACATACAAATGCGCAAAACAAGGGTACTTCATAAGGGGAAATTTCTCCTACCAAGGTCTTTGTAAGTTCCCTATGAACACCTTTTGCACGTCAAAATCAAGAAACTGATATAAGATTTGTGAGAAGAGCACTTGATATCATGTTGTAGAATCAATAATATTTTTGTTATCACCTTGTTTGCATTGGACGAGATCCGAAAAGGTCATCTTCGGTCTGATGTTGGCTTGGAACTGTCAAAGGAATTGGTTTACAAGTTGATCAAATGAGAAAATAGAATTGTCGGGTAAGGAATAGTACCATTCGAGTGTTGTATCGTTAAGATATTGAGGGAATAGTTTCACCATCAATACATTGTGATGGAAGAAGTCTATACACAGGGTATTAAAGGCAAACATATGTGTTTGTGGGTCCCCTTTGCCACCATATTTTTTAAATTTGGGAATCTCCATTCCTTGTGGGAAGGGAGTGTTCAAAATTGCAACCAACAATGGGCTATGTCAGAAAAAGGGTTGAAAGATAGGTTGGAAAGAGGCTTGGGAGAGACTTGCTAGCTGGCTTTGCATCTTACCCATATTTTGAAGAAGAGTGTTCAGAATAGAGTCATTAGAAGACATAGAGCTAGAGGAACCTCCTCCATAACTACTACTGAATCCACCTCCAAAACCATCAGTGTGACCATCGTTGGAACCATTGTCGGAGCCACCATCACCAGCAGGGCCTCCATCAGAGCCACCTCCACTTCCAAAGCCACCATCATGGCCTCCACTGAAACCACCTCCGCTAGCCCCACTTATGCTGCCAAGGCCACCTCCACTACCAAAGCCACCATCATGGCCTCCACTGAAACCACCTCCGCTAGCCCCACTTCTGCCGCCAAGGCCACCTCCACTACCAAAGCCTCCACCACTTAACCCACCAAAACCTCCACCACTACTAGAGGTGACAAGAGGGTTGAAACTAAAACCCAAGGGTATTTTGTTTTCTTTGACAATTTCGGATCCCTCGAGGGTAGAAGGGATATTGATTGAGGGGACTGTGTCGTCCATGTACACAGATGTGGGAGGCATCAACATTCCTAACTGTCTCTCATGATCTTCGAAAGTGGCCCCTTGTACAATATTAGGATTGTTTGGAGGGGCGCATGCTTCAGTTAGACTAGAGAGACTAGCCAGGAGTTTTATGCATGTTTGATCTTTTCCAACCATATATTTTTTTTCACTGATAACCCTAGTGGCCCTAGCCATCTTCAAGTCCTTTTCCAAGTGATTCTCCAAGTCACCTAGTCCCTTTCTAATGGTAGAAATATATTCAGAGGGAATGTGAACGGCCTCGTACTTGTCCACCAATGACAGTGTAGGAGATGTAGGAGGAGTGGGGACATGGCCAGTCTCATCAAAGATCCCTACCTCACCCCTTGAAAACTTCTCCTGTGCGACAAGACCAATGACGGATCCAACAAAAAGGCCTGTAGAGAAACCAGTAGTGACCTTTGTCATCTCTATCAGAAGGTGTTGTACACTTCTCCTAACAATATACCCAGAAGTCATGGATTGGGTTGTGATGATCATAAACCTTCACAACACTCAAGGGCACAACTATCACAAGGTACAAGGGAAAATCCCCAACACCAATGAATGATCAGACACTGGTTCATGTCGGATTCACCAAAAAAGTAAGAGAGGGGGACAAACCACGTCAAGGCCCCAAGTCATGGAGAGCCGAGAGCAGAAGGCTGCCCTAACATACCTCACTCTAAAGGGATGTATTGAAACAAGACACGAGAATGATGAGGAATATAATGCCCTTTGATCACTCTGCAAACCCAAAACCCAAATTTAGGCTAGGCAAGTTGGTTTTCGGGTTCAATATTGCACCTCAGGTAGCTCTCTTCCCAAGGACAAAAGTGCGGTTCTAGGATGACAACGTGACACGCTGGCGTCTCTCATATGCGTTGGCGTCCATATGACCAAAGGACAAAGAATACAATATGAATTGCTAGAAAACAAGCTAACGACCCATCTAATGACTTCTAAATGAGCAAAATAGAATTATAAAGTATGAGAAATACAAATGGATATAATAAAGTAGATAGATGAGAGCTAGAGTGACAAAGATAATCTCACCAAGGTGTCAATTCACCAACTAGCTCCAAAAGCATGTCCACCTACACACAAGAAAGAGGGGAAATGTTTTTGGGGCTGTATAGGGGCCTACCTTAGTTTGACACCCATTTTGGTATTTCCACCTCCACAAACAACCATATAGCAATGATAGAGAAATATATGATAAAGAAGTAAAGAAGGATGGAATGCAAATAACACTACAAAAATAGTAAAGAGCTACTCAGCCAAATCATAAAGGAGAGGAGAGAAATGTTACCACCTCCACCAAGAGCTCACTAGCCACTGGAGGAGAAAGAAGGCTTAAAAAATCACCACAACCTTGACTGTGATGAAGGGAGGTCTTACAAAACCTCAAGACCACACTGCAATGGCTTGCTTCACACTTGCTTTACAGATTTGATGGAGTGTTGTTGTTGCTATAATGGAGTGCTGAAGTGCTATTGAGAGTGAAGTGAAGGTTGAGAATTAATGAATTTGAAAGAGAAGAGGGAAGAATTTTTCATTTTTGGGGTCAGTTGGTCAAAGAGGGATGTTACAAATCATTCCCAATAGGAAGTGTAATGCCTCTTCCAGCTTCAGATGTAGGAATCTGTCAGGGACGTAAGCACTCCACACAGATGTCTATGCATCGCATGTGCGCCCTTGACAAATATTCTTCTACCAACGCAAAGGATAGATGCCAAGTAGAAGGAACTCAGCTAGCTGATGTGGAATTTTGACTTTGGATTTGGTTTTCTAAGGTGAGGATGTGTAAAAGGGGAATTTGTGTAAGGGGTGCAAATTCGCTCCTATACAGGGAGTAAGATAAACACTAAAAGGATGAGTCCCAAAAATAAGGCTTGATAAGGTACTCATCTACAATAATGATCTCTCACAAATGGAGAAAAAGGAGAAAACCCAATGGGAACAAAAATCCTCTCCAAAAGAGAGAAAGAGAAGGATAAGACCTCCTAAAAAGATGTCCCATGAAGATAGGGGCACGATGATGAAGAAATTTTGAAGCATGTCATAGTTTTAAACTCTACCGAAGATGAATTGGTATTTTTTGGATTCAATGAACCTTCAAAAAATGTAGATCAAGATAAGATATACAAAACATTGCATGAGTGAACATATAGAACACTACTCAACCATGAATACACAGATAGATCAAAGGAAATCAAACTCTAGGAAGTTGAAGATGTTGATAATACTATTATTTTGGAGTACAGTCAACAAATGCATGAGTGACATGTAGTACACTACTAAAATATGCATCACAATGCTCTACATAAGTACTAGAATCTCACAAAATATGATCCACTAAAATAATCCCCCCATAGGAGAGACAAAGATAGAAGGTCTATGAGACCCCATAAAAGTAGAGGGTTCCCCCACTTGTCGATTTAAACCAAGTAAACATTAGCATAACACTGTGATAACTCCCCCTAATGCTGACGAGGAAGAGGTATAGGTAGACCAACTAAAATTAGGCACAAAGGTGTGCACATGAATGTAGACCCAACATCAAGTCCAAAAAGATGTACAAGAAACTAAAAAAGGGTGTACATCAAGGTACACATGCATGAGACCAGAATCATGAGGATCCATTGTTGTGATGAAAAATCAAGGAACTACACAACCCCCCATTACACTTTATAATTCAATGTAAGTACGAAATTCCCTCCCTAAGGAACACACGTTTAGTTGTTGTGGCACTTTATATGAGTGCATTTACATAATTATTTGTTGTTTTGAGTTCTTACAAGTTTATGCCATGAAGTGGACAATGAAGACATATATCAAGTATGCCTTTCAAACCTCAAGAAAATGGAAAATAAAAAACCATCATTATTCAAAGAATGACCCCCCCCTAAAATGATATAGTGATATAACACTTGTGCATTACATATTCCACAAAGTAGATTTGATGTACAAAACCTCAAAAGAGACATATTCAAAATTTAAAATTCTAGAATATAGCCATAAAAATTAACATCACCACTATGTAGAGCTCAAAAAATCATGTAGTCTCAAAAAAAAGGGACCCAAAAATGAGTTTGTGTGAGCTCAAACAAGCCCTCTAAAGTTCCAAAAAAAGGAACTATGTAGGGTGTCCTTTGAGAATCTAAATTTTTCAAAACATTCATACATCATAATGCAAGAAAAAATCATACCATTGGATAGAGAATGAAATAATATGAAGAAAAAAAATCATTGAGAAAGACGTTTGTATGCCCAAGAATGAGGATCCTGAAGTTGAGCAAAAAGTCAACATGCCAACAATGAAGGGGAAAACTTGGGGATGAGAAATGATGACATCATGCTAATGTTAGTTGATGGAATATTCTAAAAACTAACAAATATTATTTGATGCCTACAACTATACCAACAACCAAAAAAGGTAATTTTTAATGATTAAAAAATTACTAAAAAATAAAAAATATTAAAAAATTGTTGGACAAAGGCCAAGGTAGCACATAAATCAAGAGACTAGTGTAGACCGGTAGACTGATGCAAGATAATATGCTAGACAGTATGGTCGTATGGTTCCATATTAATTTTACGTATTTTCATACAACCCTCCATCATTGGGCCCCAAAAAGCACAAAAAAAATTCTTTGAATACCCCAAGTGTTATATATCAAAATTCATCTCTTGACCCTCCTAAGTGCAATTGTGACATCGTTTTTGTTCCAGAATGCACCATTTGACACTTGATTCCCACAACCCTCATAAATTCAAGAGAGAAAGGGATTGGATTTGCAAGCTTGCTTTGCAAAATGATTTTTGCTTATAAAGACAAGTATGAAGAGGTGAGAAGGTAGGATTCAAACTCTAACTACCCCTCCAAGTATGAACAAGTGTAGGACTCTATGGACAAGTGTTTACACACCTGGTGTGTCTACACAAGGTGATAAAAATTCTAGATAACCTCTGAGTGAACTTAAGTGAAGTGTGAATAGGAATCTACTAAGTAGGCTAAAAGCTAACTAGTTTGATAATACCTCTTTTCACACTAACATCTATTAGTTCCCTCTAGATGACCTATGATACTCTTTTAAGTACATGGATACAAAGAGAACACCATGTTCGTTTCTTCTATTTGTATCTTATATTCTCCATTTGTATATGGTGTCTCATGTTGTCTTAAAGTAGATTTTTAGGATGACAGAAAGCACAGTGAAATTTAGGTCCCCTTCATGTTGACTGAAAATATTTAGGATAATGTTTGTGTCTTATGTGTTTTTCACGTTTGCCTATTTCCTTTGGAATGATGCAATGCACTTTTATGTAGATTCATTATTCACCTAAGTGGAAATATTCTATTTTTTCAATGTATTTCTATTGTGTATATTCTTTCATTTTAATCATAGTTTTGTATGCCTTAGGGGATGATAATAATTCCTAATACCATTTTAAATATATATATATATATATATATATATACTAACCCGAATGCATATATAGATCCCTTCATATTTTAGGTTGTGATGTTGTCTTGATGTGGCATTGCATTCTCCCTTTTTATGTCATTGCATGGATATAATTTTGTTTGTACCCATTCTTTGAAAACCAACATTAACCTATTTTTCCTATTTTCAAAGGTAAAATCACTAGCCTTGGGGGTATACTAGGTGTACAATTCTTCCCTTAGTTTCATATCCCCCTTTCATAGACATTTGAATAACCTATATACACTACATTTAGGTAGCTATTTTAAGGGGGGTATATATGATCCACTACCTACACACTTGGCATGCTTCTAGAGTACCACATGACATTTGTGTTCCCAAGTACAAATAATACTTGGACATGGCCACCCGTATCAATATTTCCTAGTTAGAGTTTGTAATACATGTAATCCTTGATATTTGACTTATACATGAATCATGTAGTAACATAGTACACTAATTTTGATTCATGACACTTATATATGATTGCTAGCAACAAAGAGTGCTAGACCAAGAATCATAATTGTAATCTCCTAAAAACATAGCACATTTGGATGGTGCTCTTATATCTTTTAGGAACATAGAAAAATAAAAATGTTTTGTTCTTATTCTTTGTGCATGTGGTTTTTCATGATTATGTGTGTGTTGTCTAGTGTATTTTGGGTCTGTTATGTAGTTTTTTTTATCTGCATTATGTGTATGTTGGATTATGTAGGACTTTTTGACATGTTTATGTTGTAATTTTTATGTTTTCTAAAATATATTTTTGGTGTAGGTTGTATTTTTATAACATATTTGGGTTTCAGGTTTCATTTTTCTAACATATGGTTTTGCATACCCTAGTCTAGGAGCATGAATGCTTCTCTCAAAGACTAATGATTATCATTTTATGTATCCTCATGTAGTTGATAGTTATTGTATTTCATTAATGTATTTTAGCAAGGCTTTGTCAACTAGTGCCACAAGACCACTTAAGTTGGCGTAAAATGTAATAATGAAAATTACATACCCTACACTTTTATCATTACAAATTATGCTAGTTTTAGTGTTCACCCCTATAGCATATTTTTAGTATTCATTATCCCATTCTTAGCCCTTTTCCCTAATCGAGGTGTTGATAATTTATATGTTTTTGTGTGTTTAGATCTATGCCATGTGTTTAAATATGTCATTTATATTATTTTGTACTTTCATTTCATAATGTTCTAATAGACTATCTTTTGGGTGTAAGCATAGTTTCATAGAAATATTTGAAATCATGTTAGTATGGCCATTCAAATTATATTTCATAGGCAAATTGGTGATGTTTCAACTTCACTTTTTTGATAACACCTATTTTATCAACTTCCATAGATTTTGGACCAATATTCTCCTAATTATTTTGCTAAAATTGGGCATGTGATGAAACACAAAATTCTTCTTCATTTCCTTCATGCATTTTAAATCGGTTATGCTTTTGAATGAGATCTTCTCAGATAAAAATCTCTCAAGAAATATTTCATTTAATGTTTTCAGCATTTTGCTACAACAATTCATGAGAGTTTTGAGTTGTTGTGATCTCATATTACTAATATTCGGTGTTATGTTCATTTGGATATATATTTATTGCTACCTTCTATTCTATCTTGTTGGACCTTTATTGGAGGAATATTTTTGGGAATAAGAACATCTATTCAGTGTTCAAGGAAGACATTCTTTCAAGGATTTTTTGAACTAGGTGACACTATGTTGTTCATTTTCTTGTTCCCTTTTAACTCTCAACCCTTCATATTCATTCTATATCTTATAGTTCATCTTAGCATAATTTATTTTATGTTATGGTAAACATTTGAGATGCTCTTTGTATTGTTGTGATACTTTTTTTTCTTGAGGAATTTGTATATATCCCTTTGAATATTTGGCTCACAAGTTCCTTTTGGCATCTTAGATTAACAATCTCCCACTCTTCTATTTCCATGCACATAGAATGCTAGTTCCTTCGTAGAACTAAGTTTAATAGTAATTATTGTCACAAGCAATAATTTTTCTAAATTATAGGCATGAAAAGGTTTTAAGAGCAACAGAGTATCCAAATTTAATCCATACTTCTATTTGACTATCTGTAGAAGTCAAAAGAGAAAAATAGGGGCTTGACTATTCTCGTTTTTCTATCTCAACTAAAAGTACTTTTGGTGGCTTCATCAGCCATAGGTTTTGTATTCCCCATCTTCTGTAATATTTTTGTTATTTTCTTTAATAGAATTTACGTAACATTTTTCTTTATCTCATAGAATCAATAGTATTATATTAGTTTCCTATATTAAGGTTATTATTTTATGTGATTGGCTAATTGTATTGTGTCTTTGCCACCGAGGTCCTTCATTTCCTATGTAAATCTTATGATTCTATGTATGCAACTCATTTGGACACTAGCATAGTTGTGTTATAATATGCAAAACATGTTTTTTGTTTTGTTTATGTGCCCTTTCTAATAGTTTCTCTAGATTCTATATCATTACAAGTTTCTATTTCATTATTCACTTTTCAAATTTTGTTATTGTTTTCTTTAAAAAAATTCTAGATTTTCTTAGTCCAAAAGCAAACCTACAATATTTTATCTAAGGAATGAGCATAATATTTAATTAGGTTAAACATATTTAAATAGGTTTAAAATGATGTGATTGATTGAATATAAAAAGAATGTATCATTTTTTAAGTCCCATCTAAAAGAAATAAGGAGGTTAAAATAAAGATAAATTGATTTACCCCTATTTCACTTATATAGAAGAAGTATATCAAATTACCTTAAACTATGCCACAAGTTACATCAACTTCTTCTAAGTCAAAAAATTATAAGGGAAAAC
Organism: Sequoia sempervirens; assembly: GCA_007258455.2. Lineage (NCBI taxonomy): Eukaryota > Viridiplantae > Streptophyta > Pinopsida > Cupressales > Cupressaceae > Sequoia > Sequoia sempervirens. The sequence goes on along the minus strand of VDFB02279242.1, from coordinate 179,641 downwards.
TCTTTGTCATGGTTTTAGATTCTAAATTAAGGAGATGAATCCTTCATTCTAGAGCTTCACATCATATGGCTTCATAACGAAGTTCATTTTCTTCATTTGAGATTTGTTATGTGCCACATATATTGATGATAACAAAACTTATATGCATGTTTTTGGAAGAGAGTCTACTAACATTTAAGTACCTTTCTTGTTAAATAATCTCCTATCAGATTACACACAATGAGACATACAAGAGTGTTGAGCTCACTCATAATTTTATGGTCATTCAATATTTCTAGAGCAATGATATTATTGTAGCTAGGGAGGTAAATGATTAGAATAAACTATACACCTTAGATTTGCTCCTAATGCTTCTTCACTTGATATTCATAGTCAAGCTTTTGGTGTAGATAATTTTTAAGAGATGCAATATGGTCACTTAAACCTTCAAGTCCTCTCATCAATTGAGGTTTTAAAGATGTGAAATCATTATATTTCCATCATCTCTTCTATTGAGTCCAATATTGCTTTAGTTGGGACGCTTATTGATTTAGTTTAACAAGACATTCAATGTCTTTCAGAGATCTAACTCATTGGGACAAGAACTAACTAGACCTTTTAGGTTTATTTTGTGAATCCTATCATGCAAATTGGAGGATGTCATTGAGGACTTAAGATTCCTTTTCAATGATAGTTCCATAGTAATTGTTGTCTCACATCTTTGGTGTACAAATTCTTCATCCATTCTTGCATGGTTTTGAGAGATCAATTTCTTCAATCAGGCCTAGGACTTTTGATTAGACTTTTACACCTTTCAACATTAGCATGGTGGCATCTAAGCACTTTCTAGAGATCATCTTCTATTTTCTTCCCTCATTCCTTTCAAGAATGGTAAGATCTTTTGCATTTACCTTTGGATTTGTTTCTTCCTAAGGGGAGAAATGTTGTTTAGTGAGCTTGTGTGATTTTTTGCATTTGCTATTGGTGCAAGAGGCTACACATTAAGTAGGGTTGCATGGTCTCTCTCTTCTCCTCTCTTCTAGGAGCAATTTTTTCTCATGAGGGGTTTTATCCTTTTATTCCTTTAATGAACATGTTTTTTGTACGTGGGTGCTAACATGGCTAATTGTGTATCATGACTCATCTTTTCATAACCACCTAAGCTACACTTATGGAGGGTATTGGTACATATTTATTTCCTTGCATTCAATTTTTTACTTTATCGCATAGTGTGCACCTAGAATAAACTTAATTAGGTAGATATCTACTTTGGTAGGTTGTTGCATTATGTGACTTGTACTTGTTTGGTGGGATGTACTACACATGACTATATCTCCTTTATCTCACACTAGTTGTACATTCATATCTTTTGGTGGTGTATCCTATATATACCCATGTCTTGCTCTCATTTTGATAAAAGTGACATTAGTCTATCAAAATGGCCATATGCGTTATTTGTGATTAGCCTCTATGCTTTGTCGATCTTGGGCATCATAACTCTCATGTACGTTTAAATATTTTTTTATTCACTTAATTTTGAAATTGAATGAATCTATCACTATGGGACATATAAGGCTTATGTTGTTTATCTTTTCCCTAAGTTGGGCACATTTGATTTTTCATAATGTAATTATAGACAATTCAATGAATATTCTCAAAATAGAGATTAGTCCTAGATGTTGCCCCAAAATCTATTTTATTTTATTCTTTTTTTATTTGAAGGATAAACATCTTAAATCTTTTTGGCAGCCATTGATATTGGATGCATAATTTTTTTTTTGTCAATGAGTGAGATATCCATTCCCACCCATGAATCAATTCAAAACTCATCCCTTATAGTTTTGAGCCTTTGCACTCAATGAGAACTAATCCTTGCCAAACTCTATTTTTCACATTCACATCTCCTCGACAATGGCTTATTAAGTTTACGAGGGAATTATTTTACCCCCTCTATCTTGGCATTGTTATAAATAGAGTGATATTTGTATACTATTGAAATGGATAGGTGTAGAGTTTAAATATGTTGTGTGTGGAAGGACAGCTATAACACATGCTTGTAAGTCTCCCAAGTTCATGTCAAATTTAAACATTATCGGTTTGCCCTTTGTCAACGAACATTTGCAACTTTGATTGGCGTATTCTTAGAATCTTGCATTTTCGTTATGACAATGTTCTCATGCATTGCATTCAACCTCTAATCATTAATGACTGCTAAAATTTTATCAGCTAGCAACGTTCGAGGAAACATTTATGGTTGAAAATTCTAGCAGCCTGGAAGGAGACATTTCAATAACTATAAATGCTAGACAAATTCTTGCATTTTTCTATGACAATTGTTCTCATGCATTGCATTCAATCTCTAAGCATAAATGACTGCTAAAATTTTATCAGCTAGCAGCATTCAAGGAAACATTCATGGCTGCAAATTCTAGCAGCCTAGAAGGAGACATTTCTATGCATATAAATGCTAGATAATTCTTGCATTTTCATTATGACAACGTTTCTGACAATGTTCTCATGGATTGCATTCAACCTCTAAACATAAATGACTGCCAAAATTTTATCAGCTAGCAGCATTCAAGGATACATCTATGGTTGCAAATTCTAGCAGTCTAGAAGGAGAAATTTCTGTAACTATAAATGCTAGAGACAATTACTTCTCTTGATTGGTTGTTCCCCGAGATAAAAGGTGTTTGTCTTATTGCTTTTCATCCAAAACAAGAAGCCATTGATTTCTACAGCCTGCAACAAAAAAGCATTATTTGTCTGAGGCCTTAAGCAGTCTCTTCCAGCTTGTCTACGAGGCCAAGAAGATCAACGAATCTTGCAGGTGCTCGGCCAGTACATATCAGGCATGTATAGTGAAAGCACACGTAACAATAGCCAATCTCTGTAGGGATTTTGAACTTCTATAAATAGTGAACAATCACTAAGTCACTGTTCATATTAGGTAACGTAGAATAGATTGTCGACATTACATTTTCAGTGTTTTTGAGTAAAAAATTTAATCACGGTTTTTACCAGAAGCATTCTATTTTAATACCTAGAGTAGTTGCGAATGGGCTAGGTTATCTTGCAGGTGCCCAAACATTGTTGATTGAATTTTCATACAGAAGGTTGTGTAATGAAAAAGATTTTGAATGGGCTAGGTTATCTTGTAGTTGAATTGAAATTTCAATTAATAGTGAACAAAATTAATTCACTATTAGCCCGAACGGGTAGTAGAGTTGGCTTGGGCAGTGGGTTTGCTCCCCATTGGTCTCAGGTTTGACTCCACTCCCAGGTTTAAGAGGTGGGACTTCTTGCAGGCGGGGGATCTCACTCACAGGGGACTAGTCTCGCCTAGCTCACCTCAGGTACCCAAGTTAAGGGCTGCCGGGCCGCTGGGCTGAGTTGCGGGGACACCCCTGTAGTATCAAAAAAAAAATTAGTTCACTATCAATATTTTGGTTAGCACCAATATGTTTGTCCCAATTATAGGTACGAGGGAGGAACTGCCTATAGTTAGTGATGTGCCATATATTTCCCATATTTGATGACAACAATGAAATTGCATCATACTTGGAATAAAAACTTCACAGTTTTTACCAGAAGCATTGTATTTGAATACCTGGAGTAATTTTGAGTGGGCTAGGTCAAGATAAACAAGGAAGCTCTAGTTATCTTGCAGGTGCTCAGACATGGTTGATTGAATTTTCATACAGAAGGCTTGTAATGAACCATAAGTAGCAGCAGCTGATCTCCTAAAGATTTTGAACCTCTATAAATAGTGAACAAAACCAACTCCACAAAAATATATACAACGAGGGATGAACAAATTATAGTACTAAGTGGTGCCATATATTTTGCATATTTGATGAAGTTAGAGATTTGATGGCAACAATGTAACACCTGCACAACACTCTCAAGAAGCAAAAATGAATTCAACAAAAGTGGCAATCATATTCACCATAGAACGCCATGAATCAAGGCTATAGGAATGCTTATTAGCTGCTCAAAATCAAAACAGAGCATGAGAAAATTGGTCTGATTTATAAATTAAAAGAACCAAATTAACGCCTATAGTACTAAGTGATGTGCCATATATTTTGCATATTTGATGAAGTTGGAGATTTGATGGCAACAATGTAACACCTGCACACAACACTCTCAAGAAGCAAAAATGAATTCAACAAAAGTGGCAATCATATTCACCATAGAACGCCATGAATCAAGGCTATAGGAATGCTTATTAGCTGCTCAAAATCAAAACAGAGTATGAGAAAATTGGTCTGATTTATAAATTAAAAGAACCAAATTAACACCTATAGTACTAAGTGATGTGCCATATATTTTGCATATTTGATGAAGTTAGAGATTTGATGGCAACAATGTAACACCTGCACACAACACTCTCAAGAAGCAAAAATGAATTCAACAAAAGTGGCAATCATATTCACCATAGAACGCCATAGAATGCCATGAATCAAGGCTATAGGAATGCTTATTAGCTGCTCAAAATAAAAACAGAGCATGAGAAAATTGGTCTGATTTATAAATTAAAAGAACCAAATTCAATCTGAAGAGGCAACATTCATGAATTTACAAATACACCTGGATTTTTTCTGTTTAAAAAGGACATGGTAACAAGTGATTTTTCCATATGTTTCCCATATTTCATGAATTTACAAATAAACCTTGATTTTTTCTGCTAGAAAAAGACATATAAGACATATCCCTGTTATAACTATCCACAAAAACAGATGTAACGAGTGATTTGCCATATGTTTGCCATATTTGATGAAGGTTAGAGATTTGATGGCACAATGAAGTTACATCACATACATAACAATGTAACACCTGCATACAAGTCTCAAGAAGCAAAAAATGAATTCAACCAAAATAGCAATCACATTCACCATAGAACACCATGAATAAGGATATAGAAATGACTATTGGCCTGGTTAAAGACATAAAACAGAGGAAATCAGTTTTTTTTTATGCATCATAAGAATCAAATCAATCTGAAGAAATGACATTCATGAATTTGCAAATAAATCTTGATTTTTTCTGTTAAAAAAGGACATACAAGACAGCCCAGTTGTAACTAGATACGAGGGATGAACCTATGGTAATAGGTGATGGCCATACGTTTCGCATATTTGCTCACAACTCTCAAGATGCAAATATGAGTTCAACAAAAATGGCAATCATATTCAACATAGAACATCATGAATTAGGAGGCTATAGGAATGCTTATTGGATTGTTAAAAACAAAACAGAGCAAACTGGTCTGATCTATACATTAAAAGAACCAAACTCAACATGAAGAGGCATGAATTTACAAATAAACCTGGACTTTTACTGTTTAAAAAGGACATACAAGACATACTATATATTACAAGAATCAAATTCAATCTGAAGAAACAGATTCATGAATTTGCAGATAAACCTTGATTTTTTCTGTTCAATAATGATATACAACACATTATTATATTAAAAAAATCAAATTCAATATGAAGAAACAAGATTCGTGAATTTGCAAATAAACCTGATTTTTTTCTGTTTGAAAAAGACATACAAGACTTGATTAAATACAAAGTCTTAAAGCCAGCCTATGTTCCTGTTAGTTCAAAGCATGCAACAGAATCAGAAAAAAGTATGATTCCAGGCATATAACCATTATCTGAAGACCAAAAACAGAATCAGACATTTCCAAACTGTTGCCCTTACAAGGAGAATCTAAATAGTCAGAAGTATATATTCATTAATAGTAATAGTTAGGATAAATTCAAAAATGACAATTTGCAGGATATACCTAATAATTTAAATAGATCTATAACTGCTTCATGACCGACAATATTTCTAGTCTGCTGCCACAGATGTATGCAGTAGCATACATATAATTGTCATATATCAATCGATGCAGTAGCATAAATGTAATTGTTATATATCATGCCCTAATTTCATACTGATTCTGTTACAAACCTACAACGGTGCAACCATTTCATTGAACCTGCCTTCAATTAAAAGAATACCCAACAAAGTATGTTGGGAAACATATTACACTTTACCACACACATTCATCAATAACAACTGGCAAATCTCTGGATGCAGTTTTCAATATTTCAAGGCATTCATAGAATGATTCATCATAGTCGAAATCTTGCTGCTCCATACCTAAAAAGGAAGGGAAAAAATAACATAAACTTGAAATCCCAACTGCTGTTTCACGCCTATGACAAACAAGTTTGTATTTCTTTTCATACAAATATACAAAGGAAGGTAAAATAATACTAAGTACTTTGTTCAAGTTCAACACTATGACGAGAAGGGAAACATACCATGGAAAGAGGAAGAACCCATAGTGAACAGATCTTGAACTGGGTCTAACTCTGGGTCTAACTCAAGACAGTCTTTAATTTCAGTTGGTTGCTGTGAAAAAACAAATATCAACAGATGGGCCAATAAGCATTGGCATTGTGTATGAAGAGAAAATCTATCAATCTTATCAGGTTCCACCAACAGACAGTGTTCCACATAATTAAATGAATCTGGCAACAACCACCAGGGTTCACACGAAAAAGAAGCAACGAAAAACAGGGCAGTGTTTCATAAAGAATAAATTAAAAACTAAAAAGCAAAGAAAATAGAAACTTATTAGCCTCCTACCTCTACAAGAGCACCGGGCAACCAACATGGAATCTCAGACCTGTAGCTTAGAGCCTGAGCCACTAGCCTGTTCACCTCTGAAAAGAAACATAGCAGAGATCAGGAATTAAGTTTTTAAAAGGAACTAATAAATCAACAAACCCTAAGCCAATATGGCAAACCCGATGATTTAAATACCACCATTCTCAAACAAAAAATTGTTATTGATATTATGTTTGAGAGCTATTTCGTCTTAGGGTTTGATGTTATGTTAGAATAACTAAGGGTTCAATATTCTTAGTCCAGGCTTCTCTGCCTCATTGCATATAAAATGAGGAAAAATCTATTTTCTGTATCATTTTGCAATTTTATCAATTAAAATAAACTAAACTTACTTTCTGTATTATTTTGATTTTTTCAATTAAACTAAACTTTCTGTATCATTTTGCATTTGAATCAATTAAATTAACTCCTCTTGTGTTGGACAGCAGGATTCTTATTTTGGGTGTGCAAGTTTTTCAGCATGATAGTTTATATTTATAACCTTCTTTATTCCCGGACTCATTTAGGACCACTGCATGACCATTGAAACCCTCAAAAAGCTTACCTTCAAGAAATAAAACCTGAAGAAATCTCCAACTAGTAATAAGAATTACATCTAACAGCTTCAATCAACAACCCCCCGCGCCCAAGTTCAACAAAATTTAATCTCATAAAAGCACTCAGAAAGCCTAGAGAAAAAGGCATCCAAATCCCCAAATAATAATAATAATTACATCTAACAGCTTCAATCAACAACCCCCAGCGCCCAAGTTCAAAAGAACTAAAAAAGGCAACCTCATCAAAACAGTAAATATATTTGTTAGTGAAACAGACAGAATGCACTCCATACCTTCCTCTGCCATCTTCTCGTGGAGAGCGTCCATGTCTTTTCCAGTAAAATAGGACTTCTCAATCCCCTCACGAGCCCAAATATCCGCCTTCTGCTTCATCTCCTCAGTGACCTCATACCTAGGGTTAGGACCCATTTTCACATTCTTTGAATGAGTTTTCTTCTCCTTAATTGGCTTTCCTTTCTGCATGGAAGATTCTACATTTGTAATATTTCCCAGAGGAGTCCGAGGCACAGTTCGGCCCTTTGCTCCAGATTTCCCCAAAAGCTCTGGATCTACCATAACACTAAAACCACCCTTGCCATTGCCAGTATTATCTACTTCTCTCCTTGCACTTTCCTTGCGCAGTGCACTTGGAGTGACAGCTCCTAAATTTGGCAGGGGCTTGAGTTTGTTGGTAATGTTGGATAGTGTTTTTCGGTCTGATAAATCTGTCTGCTGCACCTTCAGCCCGCCAGATTTAGTCACATTGGTCTTGCCCGCAAATAATCCTAAAACAATTGCATTCTCTTGTTAAAGGGATTGAAGTTGAACATAATTCGTTCTTGATGAAGTAATAAAATTTTGCAGACTTCAAAGAACCGAAGGCATTCTCATTCAAGATCAATATATGTGCAAAACCATTAATGGATTTAATGGGTAGAGGGTTTTGTTTTATTTTTTCGCTTACCTCTATTGATCTCGGCGTTTTCATCTTGGATAACTGCCAGCCTCCTCACTGCCATTTTTGATGATTATGCAGTCCAATTTGATGACCAGAAGGTTTGGCTCACAAGTGTTGAAGGAGTTTGAAGATCTTGATAAAAATTTATACAATGTAAGAGAATTTTTCAGTATATTTCTTTGTTTTGTTTGAACTTTGAAGAGAAATATCTGTTTGCGAGAGGGCTTTAAATAGGGCAAGCAATACGACCGTTAGTCAAATATTCAAAAAAAAGCAGACGGAAATTGGTTAGAGCTTAGAGGATGATGCATCTTGTGAGAAGATGATATAACGGCTATAAAGTATGCAATTAGGATTCTCACATTTCTATAAGGTTATGGGAAGAGGGGAAAAAAGGTTTACATTTTTTTTAAATAATAAAAAGGTGTTTAACGTGATGTGCTAAACTTCAATAGATTTTATGATAATAATGTATGATAGAAGTGTTCAATTATTAAGGTGTTACTAAGTTTTTGTTTTATTAGACATGAAAGAAATATATATATATATATATATATATATATATATATATATTATTATATATATATTATTAATTCATATGAAATTGAATGATTAAATCTAATTAATAGTGAATTAGATTTAAAAATATCATTTTAGTAACTACAATAATTGGAAAGATAAGATATTTAACTATTTTGGTATGATAGATAGTTGACCTTCTTGTTGATTGGTCAAAAATGTTGCTAAAGAGTATGTAAGTCTAGAATTGAGATGCATAATAGTGATAAAAAAGATGTGATAGAGTTGAGAATTATACTATTGTGGGCTTGGTTGAATTGTGTAGCCTAGTTTTAGATGGGGTTATATTGTGCCATGGTCCTAGATTGGTTCATGTTGTGCAATCTAGCCTAAGTGATGCAACCTCATCCTTTGCTACATGGTGGTCCTCAAAAAAATTGGTGTATTGTCTCTCATGTACTTATTTCTAAACCTAGTTGTTCTTATAAGCATAGTGGCACTTGTTTCAAGATTGAGGGATAGCCCTTGGCTTGTCTTGATAGCATTTAAGTCTTTAAAGAAGAAAACTATGCTATAGACAAAAACAAGCATATAGTGTAGATGCAAATCTAATGGATTGGAGAAGTGATGGACTACCTAAATGCAAGATTTAGCTTTCAATGGTTTAAAATCAAAGTAGTCTTCTATTTGACTTTTTTATTTCATATAGTTTTCTTTAGCATAATAGTGTTTCTCACTTTGGGCCTTTGAGGTCCATCAAAATCAACACTTCTCAAAATTCAACATATGTTAATTATGAGGCAAGCTAAAGTTTTCAAGGATTTAAAGATAACATTATCTAATAATGTATGGCATTTTCTATATATAATCTATTTAAATAATTATATAAAAGACTTATAAAATAATTTCTATCATATTTCATCAATTCCTCATAAAGTGTAGCTTATTATAATTTTACTATTTTAATGAGTAATATTTTCCAATATCATGTACCTTAATTTTTAATTGATAGTAATTATAACTTGTACATATATTTTCCTATAACAAGTTGCTCTCTATGTACATACCCAAATTGAAATATTTTTCATTGAAACAAAGATATTGATACAAATAGTGTCTATTTTGAGACTTTTTTTATTTTTTTATCAATAACTAATAATCTTGGGAACCACTTGCTAAATAGGATATAAAATACTCAAAAATATACATGCCAATAATTTTTAGAGAGAACTAAAATCCTTTAACATGTGTAGGGGATTACAAGCAAAAACCTCTAATAATTTTGACTATATATATAAGTAATTAAATTTATCTCTTATCCATAAGTTGTCTATTTCATTCTATACAACTAGAAAATAAAAGACAAACCCTTAACAATCATAAACTTACTCATCCTCAAACCTTGTAATAATAAGGAAATTGAGCCACTCTATTCCTACTATCACCTTAAACCCTAGAAAACCTATTTTAGAAAAATCAATCCTTTTACCAGGCCTTATTTTTCCTCTTGGTTTCAATCTTTAGCTACCCAATTGAGATGAATGACCTTCATTGTGCCCAATCCACTTTGTTGTGAGCTATCAAAGTCTCTTCTAGAGGTGGAAAACCTACATCAAAAATTTCTTATGTAACGACATCATCAAGTCATCTTAAAAACTAACTTCAAATCATAGTGGTCTAGTGATTTTCTTTATGAAGTCTTTATCTACTCCAAGGTCAAACATAACAACCACAAACATTGCTAAAGGAGATATCAAATTTTCCTTGTAATAGTGATCTAGTTCCAAAAATTCATTACCCAACACCCACTAATAACATGAAGTAATAAATTATTATGCATTTTGTGTTGGTGTGATTAAAGTCTTGTACCTAGAACTAATTCTTTACTAGGGACTTAAGGGACTCATTCACATATTTACTTAGGATATAAGATTTTTTCTAGAAGTCTTACTTGTCTTGTCTAGATTTTACATTATCGTAGATAGTTATGAGTTAGTTGTCTCATGTGATAGGGTTAAGACACTTGTCATAATCTTGTCTAATCCTATCTCTCACCTTGCCTTTATAAGCAAGGCATCTCATGCATATTTTGTATCTTTATCATCTTGATCATATTGTATCAAATTGAAAATTCTTGTTTGGTGAAATAGCATCTTTCATTGTTTCTTCTCTCTATTGCTTATGGAGGTTATTTGGTGTTGTATATTGAAGATCTTGGTTGCTCACTTCAGCATGGTATCAGAGCTTTGAATCTGGCAAGCCCCTTCCTTTATTGTTAGAGAGTTTCTGCCATCAAGTTTTCTATTGTGATTTGAGTTTCTTTTATTCAATCTTGTAAATTCTTGTATGTTCTTCTCTTGTGTTTCAATGAGATCTTGAGAATTAGAAAGGGTTTGCAAAGATTTGTTAATCCTATATTGCATATATGATTTTTGGTGAGATCTGGTGATTGCAACACTTTTGGCTATAGTGACAGTATTTTTGGCTATTTCGTTGTGTCCAAGAGGCTCGAGAAAGTCAAATTTGGCTTTCATTTCACTCAATTTGGTCACCATTTGTAACTTTGGCAAACAAGGGTTTGAAACTCAAATCTGACAAATAGCTTTTACTGGAGCATTTTTGGCCCAAACGAACCTTACCATTGCCCAAAAACCCCTATTCCCATATAAAATTTGTCTATTTTAGATGAATTTGATTTTTAGCAAATTTTTATTTTGCCAAGAGGTCGTCACTACAGGCCTAATTTCAGCCAATTTTTCAAAAAAATAATTTTTGCCATGGTGTCCGTTTTTGGAAAACAAGATATCATCAAAATGATGGTTCAACGAACTTCATAGTAGTGTAGGTTATTTTTGTAGATATTTCTAAGTTTTGCTAGTTTTTCAACCCAAAGATGCACACCCATTTTTCTACAAGTTGAAGGTTAAATAAAATCCATTTTGTCATCTTCTACTCATTGGATCAAAAAACCATTTTCGGGTTTTGTTCTTAGCATCAAAATATTTCTGGGTTTATATTATTGTCTACACATAGTGTGTAGATTTTTTCAAAAATCAAATTAGAAGTAAATATTTTTTTGCCAGGAAAAACTGTTTCCTAAAGGTACATGTGCATTTATTACTTGCAACTAGCATAATTTTGCATATGAAGTCAAAATTTGACAAAGTTTTTTTTGAAATTGCTCAGAAAATCGCAAGGAATCTAATTATAACCTCTATTTTTAGTTTGACAAGGATTTTTTTAAAAATTGTACAAATTACCGTGTGTTATAAACAATTGATTTGAGCTTGTCACTTGTACAAATTGCAAAACTTATTCAATATAATTCACTGGGGGTTACAAATTGAGTTTTAATACATTGGGGGGGTGTGATCCCACAATAGTGGTTTACAATTTTTGGCCAAACTGGACACTGAAATTATTTTTTTAACTAAATCTTCACATTCAAGCACCTATAGCGGCTCAATCGTGAGGAAGTTGAAGATGATGCAAACTAGAGTCTCGTCACATTTTTTCTGTAGATTCTAAAAATATTTTTTCAAAATTGTTGGAATCAGATTGCACTTCTTTTTCCATCTTCCACGAAAACTGGTTTTTTTTCAGAAAACAACATTTTAAAAAAGTGATGCACACCGTATAACACAACTTTTTTTCCATGATGGATAAAATTCTAATTCTTTCAAATTTAGATTTATAACTCTGATATCTAGTGCTTCCACTTGGTTAGATAGTTTTTTATTGAATTTTTTTTTAATCAAGTTTTGAAGTGAAACCAATTACAATTTAGACATAGCGCAATCATATAATGCGTAACTTTTTTGTATATATCAAAGTTCAATTTATCTTATTTTGGATCAAGGTCTTCCAATCTAGTGCACTCATATTTTTCAAACAAAAATTGATAATCTATTTCCACATGTGCAGAACAAAGACCTTCATTTTCGATGAAAAACATATGTTTAATAAAACTAAAAAAACAAATACATAATAAAACCAAAACATATTAAAATTATATTTGTTGGATAGCTTGTTCCAAGGACTACTGATTCAGTTGGGTTTGTGAGGAATCCTCCATTTTCATCCTCAACCCAAGCTTGCGTAAAAATTAGGTTTTTGTGTTTCAGGGAGAGAATGAGGAATAAGGGGGGTTCGTACAAACCCCTAGGGGTTCAAGAAAACCACCCTTCAATGTGCATTTCCTTTTTTTTTTGGGCGGGAAATGTGGGCCCAATAATTAATGGGTCTGCTTGAACCCTAGTTTAGGCAAACCCCTTTTGGGTTTGGTCGAACTTGTAGGTTCATTCAAACCCCTAAAACCAATTTTTTTGCCATGGGGTCATTTTTTCTCAATTTTCCTTCCTCCATCAAATTGTAAACCACTATTGTGGCTTCACCCAGGGGTAAAAGGCATAATTTAAGTGCTACGCTGTCTTCTTTCTCTTGGTGTTCTTCTATCCAACATAGCAAATCTAAGGAAATTTGAACCACTCACTCGACACAATTATCATACATGGAACCTAAAAATGAATCGATTATTACAATCTAAGGGTCTATGGAAAATGTTAGTAGCACAACAACTTGATTTCACAAGGGTTCATATAAAAAATTTACCCATAAATGTAAAATGGATGAAGCAAAAGAGCTCATTGGATTACATGTATCTAATAACTTGTTTCATTTTGTGTAGTGTAGAATACCTAAGAATGTTTGGGATAAGCTTGAAGAATTGTATGGTAAATTCAACCAGTTCAAAATCTTGTAGCTTCAATTAGATCTATAATCACTCTCTCCAAATGCATTTCCTTCCATTCAAGATTTTCTTGCACAATTCAATTTGATTTTGTCATAATTAAAAGGATGTGTGCATGATAAATCTGATGATGAATGTATCTTCTTGATTCTATCTAAGTTAAGAGGCCCTTATCAAGTGTTCTCTTCCACTTTCTATTCTACTTTAGATACCATGGGGAAGATTATAAAATTCCTTCGTTTGAGTTGTTTTGCGAGCATCTTACTAGGGAGGAGGCTAAGTTGGTTCAATTGGATGCACTACCTAGATCTAAGAATCATGCTCTAATGACTCAATCTTCTATAGACAAAATAAAGAATATGAAGAAGCCCAAGATAGAATTATCTTCAAGTAGTGAGTCTCCCTCCAAAATGAAGCAGAAGAACAATCAAAATTCCACTCCATTTCCTTCTTCTACCTCTAGAGATTCTTCTTCCAAGTCCAAGAAAAAGAAAGGAGATCCTTGTTCATTTTGTGGAAAAACTAGGCATTGATGAGTCTCATTATTTCAAGAGACTAGAGGCCTTCGAGGAAGCTATGAGGAAACATAATATTTCAATGTCTAAGTCTTCTTCCATGTTCAAAGGGTATTCTCTTTCAACTTGTGTCATTAATTCATCTTTTGATAGTTGGATTCTTGATTCAAGTGCTTCACATTGCATGACCATTCACATGATCTTCTTGATTCCATTGCTCATACTTCTAATTCTCATATTATAGTTGGGATATCTTCACAAATTCCAGGTTTTGGGATAGGCTTCATTCAGATGCTAGATTCGTGCATTGAGGATGTTCTTCTTTTTCTTGATATTTTAGCGAATCTACTTTCCATATATCAGATTTGTCATTCTGGAGATGGAAAGTTAGTTGAGTTTACTCCACAAAATGTGACTATTCAACAGTTACATGATTTTGAGAAGGTTTTTTCTACAGGGATAGTTGATAATGAGAACCATTTGTGTCGGTTTGATGGCTTTGTTTCTTCATTGGGTTCATGTTTTATTGCTCATGTTGATTCAATTAGAAAGCTTTGGCATGAAATATTTGGGCACTTGAACTATAGATATCTTTAGCAGAAGCATGCACAAAACTTTGTGGTTGGTCTTCCAAAGATCTCTTGCATAGATGGAGTTTGTCCAAGTTGTGTTCTTGGCAAACAACATCAAGATCATTTTCCTAAGGGTCAAGCTACACGTGCAACCACACCCCTTGAGCTGGTTCATAGTGATATCATGCCATTCCAAACTCCTTTGTCAACGGCTAAGTATGTGCTCACTTTCATTGATGATTTATCCTAACGCAAATGGGTCTACTTTTTGAAGATCAAGATTGAGGTTCTCACCATCTTCAAGACCTTCAAAATATTTGTGAAGCAGTCAAGTTTTTCTCTTCAATGAGTACACACAGATAATGGGGGAGTATTTCAATCAAGAATTTTAGGATTTTTGTAGTGAGTATGGTATTCTTCATCAACACAGAGTTCCTTACACTCCTCAACAAAATGGTGTGTAGAGAGAAAGAATAGGACTCTACGAGAGATGGCCAACTGTATGATTCAGTCTAGGTCCATGGCTCTAGTATTTTGGGTTGAAGCTGTCAATTGTACCAATTATATTTAGAACGGTATGCCTCATAAGGTAGTGCTGAATATGACTCATAAAGGGGCTTGGTCTCATCACAAGCCTAATGTATCCTTCTTTAGAGTATTAAGCAGTGAGGCTTGGGAATTATTCCATATGGTCAGTGTAAATCAATGGAGAAGAAGAGTAAGCAGTTCATTTTTGTTTGCTATTGCGAGGATGTGAAGGCATACAAATTGTTTGATCCTAGCACAAGAGAGGTTCATTTTCATCGTGATGTTCAATTTACTAAGTCTTTCAGATAGACAAATCCTCCTTCAACTTCTTCATTACAACCTAATCAATCTTCTTCAGTTGATTTTTTTTCTTCTTGAGGAAGATTTTGGTGATTTCCTTGATCCACCTCCTCCTAATCAACCCACTAGGACATGATGGGGCCCATGTTACTCTTGAGGAGGTTGGTCCTCTTGTTGGTGATCCTATAGACACTCACCACACTCATTCTCAGACTTTAGGAATTAGTCTTTTGATCCATGCCATTTTAGATGATTCCCAAAAGTTTTTAGATACTTCAAGTATTCCTAAGTAGGATAGTGCTATAGTGGTTGAGTATTCTTCTTTGATGAAGAATCATACTTGGGATCTTATACCTCTTCCTAAGGGAAGAAATTTGGTTCGATGCAAGTGGGTGTATTGTACCAAATATGCAATCGATGGTTCCATTAACAAGTACAAGGCTTGTCTTGTTGCAAAGGGGTTTTCCCAGGTTGAAGGAATTGACTATTCTGAGACCTTTGCTCATGTTGCCAAGATGGATTCTATTTTTCTTGTTCTTGCTATAGTTGCATCACAGGGATGGTTAGTGTATCAGATGGATGTGAAGAGTTATTTCTTACATTGGGATCTTCATGAGGAGATATATATGGAGAAACTACCAAGTTTTGTCCAAGAATCATCACTTGTTTCCAAGCTTTGACGTTCATTGTATGGTCTCAAATAGGCCCCTCAAGCTTGGTATAATAAGATGGATAGTTTCTTTCTTGTCTCTGGCTACACTCATTGCCATTTCAATCCTACTATTTATACTCAAAGACATGGAGAGGATATTCTCATTCTTGTGCTCTATGTGGATGATTTGATTCTCACAGGGAGTTCCACTTCCATGATTCCGACTACTGAATGAGAATTGATGGAGCGATTTGATATGACCACCCCTGGTCTTTTGCATTACTTACTTGGTCTTCAGATTCATCATATTTATGAGGGGATCTTCATTTTCTAACGAAAGTATGCTCTTGATTTGCTTCAGAGGTTTGGCACATGTGACTGATTACAAGCCTAATGCCACTCCTTTTCAATTATGTGTTGTAATGTCTACTAGTTGGGTATGTGCAGGATCATCATGGAAAAAATAGTACTTAAATTTCAATGCAATAGTACTTAAATTTCAGGGAAAAAATAAGAACTAGGTGTTTGTCTAACCACCCTAACCACAATAAAATGATAATATTTTTTTATAATATTTTGGATATAAGTAGAGGACTTGTGTCCGAATGTGATACATATTTTTTCGTAATTTTTTTCCAAGTAAATAATTAATTATGATTTTTTTATTACAAATTTTAAAAAATATAAAAATTCGTCTGTCTAACCACCTTAACTTGGTCAAAATTTCATGAAATTCATTTTTTTTAATCCTATAGTATGCAAACCATAGACTGCGACACATGTTTCAGATTCAAAAATTGTGATATTGTTTGAATGCTATAAATGTTTTTCAATCAGCCTATCAATTAGGACTTTAGTTGTAATTCAAATAGAAAATGAATAATAATTATTTATTAAATTCAAAGTAAAGAATAATTTATATTGGTGGAAAGCTAAGAATATCCTTTAAAAACCCTTTTCGTTTCATCAATTTTGGGTAAAACAATAGTCATCAGCCACATACCCATCATATCACCACTTTTTAGCCCATCATGATCCTGCACATACCTAGTTGCACTACTCCTACAATTGATCCTACCTTGTATCGACAATTGGTTGGTAGTAATTTATACTTGACATAGTCATCCTGATATTTCCTTTGTGGTTGGCCTTGTCTCTCACTTATCTTAAGAGCCTCATGAGAGTCATTAGAAGGATACCAAATGTATCTTGAGATACATTCAGAGCACTACTCATTTTCGCATTCATTATACATCAAGAGCATCTCAAATTATGGGCTTCACTAAATCAGATTGGGTTGGTGATGTTAATGATTAGAAGTCCACTTCTGTCTTTTTCTTTTGCCTTGGTTATGGTATGATTGCATGGTCATGCAAGAAGCAAACCACTATTGCATTATCATCTATAGAGGTTGAGTATCGAGGTGTAGTTCTTGGTAGTCATGAGGTTTTGTGGCTTTGTCAATTGATGATTGAGTTTGGATTTCCTTCCAATCAGCCTACTACTCTTTGGTGAGACAACTAGAGTTCCATCCATATTTCTCGCAAACCAGTGGAGCATCAACGTACTAAGCATATTGAGATCCACATGCACTTCATCAAGCAGCTCATCTAGGATGGTGTTATCAACTTGGATTATTTTCCTACTAATCAACAAGTTGCAGACATCTTCACTAAATCTTTGGCTTTGCCTCGCTATCTTTAGTTGTGATTGATGCTTTGGGTGAAGGAAGTTATCCTTGGGAGGTCTTGATGAGTCCTCCTTCCTTCTTTAGTTTTTTTTGTGGGTTTTTTCTCTCTTTTGGAGAGGAGTTTTCTCCCACAAGGTTTTTCTCCTTTTCTCCACTTGTGAGAGTTTTTTTTGTACATGGGTACCTCATTAGGCCTTGTTGTTGGGACCCATATTTTGCATATTTGCATTGGTTTGTTCCTCCCTAAGTTACACTTAAGGGGGGGTATTGGTGTGATTAAAGTCTTGTACCTAGTTAATTCTTTATTAGGGACTTAGGGGACTTATTCACATTTTAAGTTTACTTAGGATATAAGCTTTCTTCTAGAAGTCTTAGTTGTCTTATCTAGATTTTACATTATCCTAGGTGAAACGAGACTAATTCCCAAATTTAAAATGCAATGATTCAAATTGATTCCATAGATTAATTCCAAAACTTTTATGCACAAATTTTAATATAATATTTAAAGCTCAAGTAAAGACTTTGAAATTAAATTGCATATAATAAATTGATCAATAATTTCATTCAAATACATTCAATCATGTCATAAATAAATTATTAATTCAATGAAATCAAAGGATTTAAAACAAATTTATTGCTTAGATAATTTATTAGGCAGTAATACTTACCTTTGAAATGTGTAGAAAAAATCCCAACATATTGATGGAATGGACCCGAGTTTAAAGCCTCTTCTATTTGTGAGCAATCTAGGAGGAAAAGCATAATTTTCTACTCTTCATGATGTGCTTGTTCCTCTGGAACAATGCTCAACACTCGTGGAAAACCATGCCCTGGCCATGACCGTCTTGAGTGCACCCTATTGAATCCCAAGTTGGACACACACTATAGAAGTGCCCCCTTCTCTATCTTACTCACAGCGTGCTAAACTGGAATCCTATTCCCGCAATATGCAGTGCCTTCTTATTTTCCTCCTTTCTATGTGTTACTTTACAAGTATCACACGAGTGCTTATATAAGCCTTAGGGGTGGCTTCCAACCATCACACCCCTTTCACAAAGGTTGCATTTAATAATTATTTAATTAAATAATTATTCTTCCACCTTTTTAAGAGAGTTTTTACACATGTTTTATTAATATCTCTTTTAACCAAAGGATCATAATATCCTTTATTCTCCCTTTAATTTTAAAGGGTTATTTCATAACTTTCTCTTCTCTTGGGGAAAAAAGTCACATAACACTAGGTAGTTATGAGTTAGTTGTCTCATGTGATAGGATTAAGACACTTGCCATGATCTTGTATAATCATATCTCTCACCTTGCCTTTATAAGTAAGACATCCCTTGCATATTTTGTATCTTAATTATCTTAATCAGATCTTGATAATATTATATCATATTGTAATTCCTTTTTGGTGGAATAGCATATCTTTCATTGTTGCTTCTCTTTATTGCTTGTGGAGGTTATTTAGTGTTGTATATTGAAGATCTTGGTTGCTCACTTCAACATTTTAATCATTTATCTAATATTTCGTTGAGAAAATAATTTAAGTACATCCTTCCATAAGAGTATGGAATCTAGGAAGGAAATTGAAACACGTGAATATTGAGATTATTGATTGATATAATATGATTGTTACTAATCTACATCCTATGGGTGAATTTCTATAGAATAATTAGTCTAGAAATATTAAGCTTGCATCTATAGAAGAAGAAATGGTGCATGAAATTATCTTGAATATATTATTGGAAGTAGTATGAATAGAAAGGAATACTTATTGAAAGAAGCAAGTTGTCTTGATAACAAGAAGTGTGGTAATTGAGGACATGCATACTAACTTATTTTATGGTAAGCCACATAATATTTATTTTTGTATTTAGACATTCCTAAAAATGCATAACATGGTGTTTAGCAAGTAGTCCCTAGTATCACTATAAGATAAATGTGTAACATAAGAAAAAGGGAACACTAAATTTAGTGCATAAAACCTAGGATCAATTACCTCATTTTTCAAAGGTACATTAGGATGCAAATCAACAAGGTGTTTTGAATGACTTTCAACCATAAAGGTGAGTTAATCATACCTAGAATTTGATCCTTTTGAGCCTTAGAAATGGACTATAAAATTTGATTTGTTAAATGTTCAATTAGCCTAATTAGACTATGTGCCCTAATATGAAAAATGCAAGATCCCAATAATTGACAGACAAAAATAGTAGTTTACAAGTAGATTTGGGAAGTGTTGAGTGACATGTACCTACCCAAAAAAGTTGGTTTCATCCAATGTAGAATGAAATAGGTTCCCTTGGGTGTATGAGTACTTGTAAGGGTGTATTACTCAACTTTTTAGGTCCTTTGGTTACATATCTAAGACTTTTTTTTCCACTTGCAAAGTTGCCAGAATGTTGTCAGATAATTTTGTAGGTGAGTTTTCATGACTTTACAAGATTTAGGGCTTTGAATGCAACAATGGAAAACTTGTCTTCAATCTTCCTTTAATCCCCTTAAAACCTAAAACCTACACATTCAAAGAGAGGGAAAATTTTGGGCCATTTAGGGGTTTTCCTCAGTCAAACCTTGTGTAAGTGTTTCTACTTCCACAATGACAATGTCAATGATAAACGTATAACTGAAAGGAAAGAATGATGAAATCACAAAGTGTTGCAACTCACCACCCTTCAATAGCTTCCTTGAAGGACTGAAGTCATACACATCACCTCAAGATATTGGATCTTTCTTTTTTGATTAATTGAATTACTTTGGAAACCTACAAAAGGGGTTAACCTTCACAAAACAATGATAAAATAATAACATTAACTCTCATACCCTTTGACATGATGTTTGTATCTTGAATTTCTACAATAAATCATTGAAATGTTGCTCCTAAATTTCTCTTGGAAATAATAATTGCTTGATCATTTCCCTTCTAGTTTCAAATGGTGAAAAGAATAGGTATTTATAGGAATTTATTCAATTTCCTAAAAATTAGATTATGAAAGTCAACACATGAAATTCAAATTTTAAATGTTAAAATGCCAACATTGACATGCCTAAAATTGGGTCATGGCTAAGAAGGGAGACCCATATGCCCAAGGGCATATGGGCCCTATCCTTGATCTCCAAGATATTAAGTATCAGGGGCAACATATGAGTCGGATGCACTTATTCTATGCTTGTAGTTTATTGAAAAATGGTTCAAACAGGCTATAGAATGCATAATTTTAGGAAATTATGGGGTCAACTAGGATCAATAATTTAAGGGGAGAAAAACATAGTGTGAAATTTTTAAGGGTGAAATTTTTTGACACTATGTTAAGCCCCCACTTTAGTGGGAGTATGAACTTATGCTCAAACTCACACTAAAGTAGAAAAATATATGTCAAGAGGGGTCCGATTATCCAAATGTTGAAGAGATAGGATGAAAAAGGATCTAGGGGAAGAGCGCTCAACCTCCCAAGATCCAAGATCCCATGACAAACCAACATGATCACAAAGGAACACCCATGCATGTATGATATGTAGCAAGAAAACATACACAAACATACACGTCCGAAAAACATGAAGCATACACAATGAAAGCACACATCATAACATAACATATGGATGATGATGAAACAAAAAAAAACATGATGTAAACACAACACAAACATGAAGATGACACATGAAAAACACTCAACAAAATATACAACAAAACACAAGGTTAGTACTAAAGGGATTCGAGTTAGTAAGGTAAAGAGACCATAGTCTTAAATTGTCTCAAATACCAAATTCCATCCATAAAATAAATGAATGATCCCATGATGAGGACTAGCAAGCTATGAACATATGCCACATGGATCTACTGGATATCAAGATATGTTATTCTAGGTGTCAATGCAATATGATGGGTTCCATATGGCTAGCAAGGTTTATTATGATAAAAACTCATGAAACACATGGCTCCACTAGTAAGAAAGTTATGTTATGCTGTGTGGCCATGTTAATGGCATTCATGACTCACACCATAAAAAAATTTGATATTTTCTAGGTGAATTCCAAACTAGAAGGCACACGGGCTAGTGAATTCTGATATTCACTAGGTGAGCCCCAAGACAAGGTAGCCAAATGAGGAACACACTAGGTCTAGTGAGGACCCCTTTTCACTAGGTGAGTACCTAATGATAATCATACCAAGAGTTATACTCCCTAATAACTCTGAGAAGGTGCCACAAAATTATCAAAATTCTATGTCAATGCCACACTAAGCTCAACCCTCATGAAAAGAGTGAAGCAAAAATGCCAAAATCACCTCAAGGGGTGCATAAAGTTTAACATCATGGGGGATGAATAAAACTCACCTCAAGGGGTGCATAAACGATAATAAGATAAAGCTAAAAACTCAAGAGGTTTATAAAAACACCACCACAAGAGATGATTCACAAAAATAATAAAGGGGCTTTACTCAATACATGAAAGGTTACACCTTAGGGGATATCACAGATGACATCACCACCAAGAAAGGACAAAATCATGGAAAAGGAAATTCATGCCTTAGGGAATATTAGCCATAGCATTATCACCAAGGAGAACGTCATATGCCAAGAAAGGTCACACTCTTAGAGGACATCAAGTCAAATATCACCACAAA
This sequence comes from Sequoia sempervirens, assembly GCA_007258455.2. NCBI lineage: Eukaryota > Viridiplantae > Streptophyta > Pinopsida > Cupressales > Cupressaceae > Sequoia > Sequoia sempervirens. The sequence continues at coordinate 157,325 of VDFB02279242.1, read as the reverse complement.
GGATACACTCACATGAATTAAGAAAGACCACACTTTGGTTGACAAGGTCACACTTCTTAGGAAATATATGTCACCACCACTAAGAAGGGACCATTTCTTATGCAAATAATAATCAAGGGACTATATTCCTTCCTTAATATGTTAGTGTTCTTGCTACACTAGCATTTCAATGAGATACAAAGGGATCCCTTGCTAGAAGGAATGCACCAATGACAAGGCTACCTAACCCCTTTTCCCTAAAGTGTATTGACAAGGATGAGCCCAAAATGGATTATGATACACTGCTCCTTGCGAGATGAAATATGATTGCATAAAACCAATTTTATACCCCCATGCAGGGTAGTGAGTATGTTATGATACTACAAATACCACATGGCAAGGAGCAACGACTAATGTTATTTATCATGATTAAGTGAAGGTCTTTTTGATGTTTTTGAAGGACAATAGCCAATACCTCTTGTTTTTTTCTTGCGTGCTAGGCTCTATAGGGACACAAATACCTTACAGCACATCCTTTTCCATTATAGCCACATTGTTTCAAAATTTGACATCCTCTTCCATAAAGTGCTTCCATTTATTTTGAAGAAGGTGGCCTTTAATGATCATTCTCATCATATACAGATGTGCAATTTGTGTTTTCCTCTTCTTTGCTAAAAGTCATAGAATCAAATTCTTTTGATGACTCAATGATATATTGTGTTGATATCATTGCAAATTCCTTCTCTTTTCTTGATTTTGATTGCATAATTTTGTATTCCCTAGTGAATGTAGGTGTGAAATCTAATGATCCCCAGTCATCATCTAATAAATTTATCATAGATGAGAGACATTTTTTTATCCTCAATTTGCAAAGGTTCCACTTTCGAGGTTGGAATTAGTGTTCTTAATGGATTTTTCATTTCTTTCTCAATTTGTAAACAATTTTCAGATTTTGGATCAACTTTTATCGTGTAAACCTTGTTGTAAGTGTATTTCCTTAGATGATGAAGCATTGAAGGCACTCCATTCATTTCATGAATCCATGGTATCCCTAAAATGAGATTATATGAAAGATCACGGGGAATGACATGGATAGGAGTTTGTAACGTAACCTTCTTAACTTTTGACGGGTAATGTTATCATACCAAGTGGTTGTTTTCCCACATTATCAAAACCACGAATAGATAAATCAACTAGTTAAATTTTAGTCTTATCTAGTCTAATTATATCCAAGAGGTTCACACTATAAACATTAAGCCCCAAACCATTTTCAAAAGGGGTATGCCTAATCCCAACATTATTAATAACAACCAATATCATCAAAGCATCATTTTGTTTTTGTGTTTCTAAAGGAGTAAATCATTTTAATGAAAGACAATGTCCATACTAGTTGAATTCATATTCCCAATCAAGGATACCACATCATTTGGTTGTACACTAGGAGGGACAACAACCTTTTGCAAAGAATTTTGAAGTACACCATAATAAGAAAGTAATTTTTGATTAAATCCCATGCAAGGAGATCTCAACAGGAGTGTTACAATGTTGTTCAACAAGATCATGTTCTTTACCACTATTCAGCAAAATGTTAGGTGCGCGTGGGAGATATGGTTGAGGAAATGGAATGGATATTGGAGTTCGTTTTGGTTGCTTATTGTTTCTAGTGTTGTATGTGTGAGATATAATATGCTAACTTAGTTGCTATGACACATGATTACTATTAAGTTGTTTTGTAAAGCTTAAGATATGGCCATGAGGTTTAGGACTCGTATAATGGGAGGTCCAATAATTAGATGAATTTTAGGAGGTTCAAAAGGAGTGTTATGAGGTCCAATAATTAGAGGACTCTTAGGAGATCCAAAAGGAGTTTTAGGAGTTCCAATAATCAAGGGAGATCTAATGGCCAATTGTGCATTCATAATCTCAATGGATTTGACTTCTTGTTGATGATCTTCTAGGAAGGGGGGATATAATGTTACCTTAACATATTCATCTAGATGCAATCCATAAATGTGTCAATGGTATCATCCTCTTTTCCAATAATATATTTATAAGTAGGAGAGGTAAGGGGAAAGAAACAAACAAGATTATCATGATGCTCAATTATTTGATATTCTAACACCAAGGCACCTTCTCCATAAGTAGTTGAGGTATCGAGAGAAGAATAAACATTATTGTCAAGGATTGTATTCTCTTTCACCAAGCTAACCTCACACATAGGAGAGATGGTGGGAGGGGGGTCAATGAAAAACAATAAAAGAGGGGAAATAAACTCATTTTCATATGCTTGTGTAGTGTAGGAAATTGCATACCTTTACAATTTCACACTATGTTTGGGTCCCTTAATTTATTGGACTTAATTAAGATTCTAAATTTTCAAATTATGCATTCCAAAGCCTTATTTTTCTCGTTTTCCCAAAGGAGAACCAACATTAAATTCATGCAATCAATAATTAAATCACCATAGAATATATGTGTCCTAGACTTATAGGTTAGGACCCATTCGTCCATGGGAAAATGGGCCCCCTTTAAGTGCCAAGACCCATTTTAAAATATGTTTTTGGTGGAATTTTAATGATTCAAATTCAACTTGTAATTGTCAACTTTTGGAATCTATTTTTTGGGAAATTAGATAAACACCTATAAATACATAGTCATTTGATCATTTGAAATTGAACACTTAAGGAAGAAAAATTCTAATGTATGCATGATCAAGTATTTCCAAGAGAAAATATCATTATCAAGAGAATTCAAGAGCAGATTTATCAGTCATTGATTGTAGCAATCAAGATCCTAACATCATGTCCAAGTTTATGTGTGTTCATTTCATCTTGTGAAGGTTAATATGCATTGTTGATCCTAAAGCATCCAAGCATAAATCAAGTATCCAAATAAATCAAGCAAAGCAAGATCCAATTCCTTTGGAGAGATGTGTTTGAATTTAGTCCTCTAAGGGAAGCCATTGAAGGGTGGTGAGTTGTATCAAGCATTATTCATTCATCATTTCCTTCCTTTTTCATTATCTTTCTATCAATTTGTTTAATTACCAAATTGGGGTTTAACCATGGAAAACCCCCATACAAACAAAATAATTTTTCCTCTTTTTGTGTTTCAGATTATAGGTTGATGATGAATTGAAGAGATTTTGAAGGAGTAATTTTGCATTGTTGCGCAAATTTTCATCATTGTTGTCAAACCACAAAAACTAAGTTACATAATTTATTTTTGTCACTCCAATAGTGGGGCCTATGTCAAATAGAAGCCAATATATAGCATCAAAGGACCACCAAAAGTTATTTTGGAAGCCTCGACAAGGACCCATTCACCCAGGGGCAAACCAGTCCCTTAGCAAGTCTCAAAAATAGCTTTTGGTGACAAGTACATGCCATCAAACCCTTCTCAAATTTTCCTATAAATTGTCATTTCTATTTATGTACATTCTAAAATCTTCATTTTATGTATTAGGTCTTATTTTTCATTTAGTTTGAGTGCTTCAAATCATTTTCATTTGTTTCTAGTTCTTTCCTATTGTCCTAAGGACTAACATCCAAGTTTGTTTGACTCACCATTGAGGTTGAAAGTCAATCTTTACACCTTGTGATCTATTTCCTAATTAAATCCCTAGGGAAAGACACCTATTGAGATTCCAAATATTTAAGCACATTAAATCTTTCGGGATCCCTTTCCCCACATTTCATTTTGGTGAACCTAGCATTCGTACATCATAATTTTCTGATTTGGAGGTCCTTGAAACCCTAGATTTAGGTTTTGTATCATCTTGTTTTGAATTTTATTTAGGGTTACATATTACAAATTTGCATCATTTAAACTCGTAAAAATCCAAAAACATTGCATACATTCTACATAATAGCTTGCATTAAGGTGTGTTTCAGTCATTTAGGTCAAAATTCATTCAAAAGTGCATTAAAAAAAATTATCATTTTGTTCATAGATTGCCATACAATTGTATTTACATTTAATTAGAAAAATCTAGAAAAACTGTCACTAAAGAATTTGTTTGTAGTTAGGAACACTGATCTTAAGTATCAAGTCAAACACTTAGATTTCAATTTTTCAAAACCCTATGCAAAGACTCATTCACCCATGTGTGAACCCCTCCTTGTAAAGGTGATTTTGCAAAATTTTGCACACATATTTTTGTTTGTTTGCTTCATTTTCTTGTACTTGTAGATCTCTATTTCAATTTCAAAAATAATATATTTTTATAGATGTTTTCATTTATTTCAATTGGTGAAATAAAAGGCATTGTGTAAGATCAAAATTGGCATTCAAAAGTAATTTTTTTAAGGTTTTTACATCTTATAATCAATCAAATATCATATTTTAGATTTGAAATTTGCATCAAAAATCCATTTATTTGGAATTTAAAGCAAAGTTTCATCATGGGCATGTGTTTTGGTAAACTATGGATGTCCTTCAAATATTTGGTTGATGCTTCAAGTTGTGTGTTTGGTGATGGTCCTAATACAATTGAACACATTCATGAGTCTTCACCTCCTAATGAATGTCCTTGTGAGATATATAACTTAGGCCAAAATGAAGATAACATGTAAGAATTCATATCAAAATTGTGTGTGTAACCTTGAGAACAATGCATCCTTTTATCCCTCCATGCAACAACCAACACCTCATATCATACCTCCACTTGACATGCTAAACCTTTTACATCTTGAAATTGAATCACAAAGTAAACCTCAACTACCAACCATGAAGGAACTTATTCACAATGACAACATTGATACTCTTCTATCCTATGCCCATCAAGTTATTGATACACCTATCAAATTAGAAGATCATTATGATCAAGGCTTTATAATTTTAAGCAAACAAGGATGCAACATAACAAATGAGCATGATATCCATCAATTGCTAGAACAAAAATCATCAGAAGATACCAAGGGATTAGGATATCAACATCCCCCCTCCACATCAACTAGTTGCCCCATCAAGTAAGAAACCCAAGCCCTATAAACTTAAAAAGCTTCCAATTTAACATACTATAACTGAGATTGAGCAAACCTTAGATAAATTTCTCAGCCTAGGATTGATTACATTATCACCTATCCAAGAAAAAAAGAGGAAAAAGTACAAACATGTCTTACTATGAATATTATAGAACTCTTAGGCATCTTAGTGATGAGTGTTGTTATTTAAAGAAGGTTTTAGATGAATTTGATATTATTGATATAATTGACTAGCATGCACACTTTTCTCCTTGCCATGCAATAGTTGTAGAATCTTAGCATACTCACTAGGGGAAACATACCAATAGTCACCAAGGATAACTTTTCTCATCCATAGATCTTGAACAATACATCGAATTTTGTTGGTTTATTTTGGTTTCTCTGTAAGCAACTTATTAGCTTAAATAAAAAAGTTTGTCTTGTGGTTAGTTAAAACATGTTTTGTTGAACCTGTAAAGCAAGAAGTGGTAAAAAAAGGTGTTTTTAAAGTCTCATCTAATACATCACTACCACATCGTCACAACTTGTTTATTACACAACTAATTTTTTTTTATCTAATTGTGAATTATAAAACACCTAATTCAACACACATTTGTATGTGTGCCCGCTCACATTGAAACATGGGCCTGCTAGGAGGTGGGTGCAATTTATTTACCCAACCACATGAAGATGTACACTAAATGCCACATATACATCTACTTAACCATGGGTAAATGTTAACTTCAACATGGGTTGTCAGGCAACGTTTAGCCCTAACATAATTATCTCCCACGGTTTTCAACACATTACTTCCTCGCACATCCTTCCTCCCGTCATCCTCTCTGGGCTTGAATTCCTGCAAATGGTTGTGGGTTCTACCTTGTGTCCTCCACTACCAGGTAACATTCTCTACATCCTTTCCTCTGGCATTTTGTATTTTTAGTAATGGGTTTTAGTTGGCATCAAGGGTCATTGTGCATTTTTCTATGTTTTTTATCATTTCTTTGTATGGCATCAAGGGTTTCATTGTAATGATTTTTTTTTACAGTATACTATGAAATCATTACATAAAATGTGAATGAAATAGAACATTTTATGATTTATTTTAGAATCCCTCATGTAAAATCATGAACCTTAATGGGTTTTGGGATAATGTCCCAAATTTTTAACCGGTTTGAGGATTACACATCATACATATTTTCCACGTGATGTTTTAGTTGACCCAAAAATTATACTTACATTTTTACAAAAAATGATTTTATTTAATCTATTCTCCTCCTTTTATTTTGTCAACTTCACATCATTGTATGAATGTCGTGTTGGGTTTCATTACACTAAGAAATAATTACAATGAATGTGTATTATCGTCAGGGGTTTCATTACATTGTGGAATAATTGTGTGTATGGCATCAAGGGTTTCAATGCTATGATTTTTTTTACGGTATACTATGAAATCATTACATAGAATGTGAATAAAATAGAACTTTGTCGGATTTATTTTAGAATCCCTCATGTAAAAGCATGAACTTTAATGGGTTTTGGGATAATGTCCCAAATTTTTAATTGGTTTGAGGATTACACATCATACATGTTTTCCATGTGATGTTTTAGTCGACCCATGAATTTTTCTTACATTTTTATAGACAATTATTTGATTTAATTGGTTCTCCTCCATCTATTTTGTCAACTCTGTATGACTGTATATTAGATTTTATATATTTGCAATATATATGACCCTATATATATTATGCAAGAGGAAGGATGTGCAAGGAAATAATGCGATGAAAACCATGGGAGATAATTATGTTAAGGATGAAAGTTGCCTGAAAAATTGTGGTGAAGTTAGCCTATACCCGTGGTTAAGTAGATGTATATGTGGCATGTAGTGGATATAATCATGTGGTTGGGTAAATAAATTGCACCCACCTCCTAGCATACCCACGTTTAAATGTGAGAGGTCCCACATACAAACATACATTGAATTAGGTTTTTTTTAATTCGTAATTGGATATTTTCATTCAAGGCACCATTGAAATTAGACATAAATGGAAATTGCAATATGAAATGACTAATTGTTTCCCAGGAAAATTCAAATTTGAAAATTAACCACCACAATTCAATGCATTCAATTTACACATCCGAATAATTTTATAAGAGGGAATTTCCAAGGTCATTTTCATTACGAATTATCCTTTTCTTTTATTGAATATCCTCTAAAAAAATTCAAGTCGATACACCTAGAATAACAATTCATTTTTTCATTTATCAATAGACTATTTTATATTTATGGATTCAGTAATTACATTATTTTGAGGCATACAAATTACTTTGTTTTCAGTCAGTTGTTCAAAATCAAAGAGTCCAAATTTATAAACAACATTATCCAATGTTTAATCATATCATAGTTACATTTTTATCATCTGCATACATCATACATCAAATATAAAATTGCAACATTATCCTTAGTAAAGCTTTCCACATACATCAAATATAAGAACACATCATGTAAAGTCTCAAGTGGTTTTAGGAAACCTCTACCCATCCTTTTCCCTTACATTTCACACACAATGATATGGGTTAATATGTTTTCTTCCACTTATTTAGGCTAAGGTTTTCTTTGTTTTATTAATTACAATTTGCAGACAACGATATATTCTTATTAGATTATATATGTGTGTGTATGTATATATGTATATGTATGTGTATATATATACATACATATATATACATACATGCATATATACATATACATATATATACATATACATATATATATACATACATATATACATACATACATATATATATACATACATATATACACATATAGATACATATATATATACATACATATATCTATATACATATATATATATATATGTATATATATGAATACCTACATATACATATATATGTATATATATATATATAAGATCTTAATGGCATGTTTGATTAGCTTTCTTGAGGACTCATAGATCTAAAAATATGTCCTTTCTATTGCACTGGCAAGTAGGGTGCTCTGATATGCATTATAGACTGTATCTTTCAGCTTCATACTACCATGACTCTTTAAAACCGCGAGAGATAATTATATCCCTAGTAAAACTTTCCAACTGCATACATCAAATATAATAACATCATTATCCATATAGGATTCATAACATAGTTATATCCTTATCTCCTACATCTTTTCATTACTGTTAAGCTTCCCAACTTGCATACATCAAATTCACATTCCTACTTGTAGTTTGTTGTATTTTATCATCATTTATCTGTATGGAATAGAGGGTTTCATTGCAATAATTTTTTTTCATTCGTACTATGAAATCATTAAATAGAAAGTGTGTATGTGTGTCTATATATGCATATGTATATGTATGTATGTATGTATGTATGTATGTGGATATGTATATGTATGTATGTGTATGCATATATGTATGTATGTATATGGATATACATGCATATGTATTTACACATGTGCATATGTATGTATGAATGTATCTAAGGATCCAAACACAATTTTAATGTTCTCTTGTTTATAAAAAATATGTATATATGCATGTAAGGATTGTATGCATGTTGCGAAATGTTGTAAATGATCAAAACATTGTGGATTATAAAGTTCCAATCAAGACTCTTATTGTTGTGCATGCAATATTGTAAGGATGATTTGATGTGGGAATGTTACTAGGTCTGTTGATTACAATTTTTTTGTAGGCAAGCGAGAGCATCGAGAGCTGAACCAAGTATGTGCATTATCAATGAAACTATGTTTGTTAACACACTATACTATATTGGGACATTTTGTTCTAAATACATTGTGATATGTTTATTATTTCTATTATATTGTGTTCATAAATATTCTATTCTTATGAATTCAATTTTTTTTTTATGAATATATGTATGTACATTGGACTCTTAATGACAGGCATGCAAGGACTTCTCAGCATTAAATAGAAGGCATCAATCATTAACCACAGGTAAAGTCTTTGACTTTACTTTGGCAATGACCTAGTAGACACAATGTGTTTTTATATATATGACTGAAACATAGATGAATTGGGTAATACTATACATTAATTATGAGATTAATTAGTATTAGATTAATTATATAAATATATGTATATACATATATAGGTATATGTACACACATATATATTGTTATGCAAATATGTATGTACATATCCTAGTTTTAGAATCAGCATATCCTTTTTTGTGGTCATAAGTAGCCATCATTAGCTCGTGTTCCTTCCAAGGGGACCCCTTGGGCCCAACTTTGAACACCTATGTTCCTTCCCCTTGACCCCTATGCCTACCTTGACATGTAATTGGATGTATCATAAGCATTATGTGAAGAACAAAGGATTGAAAGCTCCAGGACACAATAGTCGGCCTTTTTATTTCTAAGGTATGTGTGGTCGATTCATAAAATGAGTGAAACTATCGTTGACCCCACCGCCCAAGGAAAACTCATCGGGGTTGGGTGGGAGATATAGTTAAGAGAGGTAGATTATATTCATGGGAGGCTATAGAGTTGGCATAGCTAGTTCAACGGTGGCAGTTAAAAGCTAGGGCGATGTTTCTCTGCAGGGCAGTTAGAAGTTAGGGCAGAATTTAGTGTGTATATATATATATATATATATATTGGTGTGCATGCAGTTAAATTTTGACAATGATATATATATAATGTATAGAATCAAGACCTAAATAAACAGTTAGAATTATGTGTTTTTTAATTTTGTAATCAATTTTTTTTTTTTAATTGACAAACACCAAAACATAGTGGAATTAGTGATAGCACAAAAAATACATGGCTGAAACATACTACAAACATATAAGAGATAAAAATTTGAGGTTCCAATAAATAATAACAGCAACATTATAACATTTTATAATCATATCAGATTTATATCTTTAATCAAATTGCAAACATAGATTGGGTGGTACCATTGAAAATACATGGATAAAACATACTTCAAACATGTCAACATATTACTGAAACCTTGTATTCAATTTCTTGTCACCGATTACAAATGTGAGGTTCCAAACATAACAACAACAACATTATCACATCTTATAATCATATCAGAGTTATAATTTGAACCAGATAAACATATCCACTATGAAAAGAAAATCCTCAAAATATACTAATACATCGATAAAAAAAAAATCAATATGAACATAATCAGTTGTCCATATTCCTAGGAAAAGGAGGTGGAGTGAGATATCCACCAATAGCTAACTCAAGTCCACTTGTAGGAGTTTTTACTTGGTTGAGATAGGTTTGAAGGAAAGTTTCTATTTGAGCAAGCAATTCATGGCTTGCATCTGCAAAAAGTCCCAATTGTTGGGAGGAACTCCCAACTTGCATATTGTTGATAGCTATAAAGGTTGGTGACAAGATGTTCATCATGTCAAGCAGGACAGGGTGTTGGGGGGGTATAGGATTCCCCACTGTAGACTTAAGTTTTTTTCTCTCTACTTGTTTTTCTTTCTTCTCAACTACCTTTTGTAGTCATTCAACCTTTGCTTGCTCTTGTCTAATTGCTTTCACCCACATTCTAATCATCTTCTCCTCATCTTCTATCAGATTCCTTGCTTTCTTCTCCACCCTCATTACTTTCCTTTCAATTATGGTTGCTTCACACTCTACCTCTCTTAGCATCATCTCCTCCTTCATACATTGTTGCAACTCCTCATTCCTCTTCTTTTGTTCCTCTTGTTCATTGAACATTTCAATAAAGGCATCAGATGTTAGTACTTATGACTTCCTACTAAGGTGAAGCACTCTTGAACAACCTTCCCATGATCTTCCTTACACCCTTTGCACTGGAAGTCTTAAGAATCTATTGTTTGGTCTTGTTGTTTGTTGTCCATCCTGTTGGGTGCATGGCACAAACTCATTGTCTTCCTCACTGATTACATTGTCATGTTCACTTTTAGCACCACTACACTCTTCCCAACTCCTTATAGTAGTGAAGTAATGGATTACTTTAGCTAGATCAACGTGTGGTGGGGATGACATAGAAAGGTTGACTTCTTTCTCTATTGAATTTAATTACACTCCAAGGTTTGTGGTTGCTTCCTTCAACCATTCTATTTGGCTTACTTGAGTTGGAAAAGTTAGATCCATTGATGTAGTTTATGTGTAACATCATTGCATGTTGCAAGAACTGGTTGGATTTTTGCTTCATTTCCTTGTGGTGGAAAACTATGACTGTGTGTTGTAGTTTTAGCACCCTCATTGCAGTTTGTTTCAATATCAGTTAGCTCATTCCTTGCATTGTATTCTCACACAAAACCATCTATTTGATCCTCATTGTAACCAAATAGTCTCAAGAAAGCCTCTGTTGCAATAAACTATGGATCATCTTCCATTGTGACTGCATCATTTTCCATTCTAGCAGTTGCTACATCCTCCTCAACAACATAGCCCTTACTTGGCCCCATATCCCTGTCAAGAGCTAACCGATTTAGTGGCCAAATTCTTGTTCTACGGAAGACATTGATAGTGTTGCTTGGTTTCAACACTTTTTTGAAAGATTTTCTTACAAGATTTGCTAACTCTTCATATTGGATATCAAGTTGTGGGTTTTTTTCTTACCATATGGTTCTTTGCTCTCTAAAATAAGCCTTGAATGGAGCAAAAATGCTAGCATCCAATGGTTGTAGCTGGTGGTTGGTATGTGCAAGCAGTGTTAGCAAATCTATTCCTAAAATCCTTGCTTTTTCTATGTTCTTGAAATCCACGTGGCTTCCATGACCATAAAAGATGAGAAGGGCCATGTTTGTCAGTGAAACCCTACCAGGGATCAAACTTGCAAAATGTTTTAACCATTGGACAAATAGTTCCTTTTTCATCCATGCATGTTCTTGGACTGCCATCAATTCCCATATCTCGCAATTAAATTTGATATAGTTTTGCATGTGCCTCTTTGATTTAAACAAGTAGAACCTAGGAATACTTAACCCAAACACACTTACACAAGCTAGCACTGTGATCCACTCTCTACTTTTTGATACCAAATGTGGTACACATCTTGCACCCAATTTGGAAATCAATCTCATGACACAATTCTTACTAGCTTGTTGTGATCATTTAGATTGGTATGGGCCAATTATGCTTGATCCTTGAAGAATCAAATCATAATGAAGCCACTAATTCCAATCTAAATAGGATCAATCAAATTGAAGTTAAACTAGACATTAGTTAAAACAAAGCATTCAAAACTATAGAAACGTTTAAAATGTCTACGCTAACCCATTCAAAACTTATCCCATTTTGTGGTGTCGCGTTGATGTGGAATGGTGACCCTTTCCCAATCCCATGATCAATGAGCTTGTTTCAATTGATTATATTGAAGAGAATCGATGAAACGGTTGTGAGATGTGCATAAAACATGATTTTAATCTAAATGAACATGGTGTAAAAGCTAATCTAACATGATTTATTCTAAAATGATTTAGATATAAAAATTCTAAGCTAATCTAAATAGATTCTAACCTAAAAGATTCAAACCTTAATTAATTAAACAAGCTAAATGGATGCATTATGTGATCATGGAAGCAATTAATGGAAGCTTGAAGCTAATTAATGCAACTAAAATGAACTAAAAAGATGCTAAATGTGTGCTAAATATGAGTGTGAGTGTGAGTGATTTCAATAGCATAATTTTTCTTTGAAAGATGGATTCATTTGTCTCCAAATAGTGAACTATTTATAGGAGAGTAAATGAGAAATGGAGGTTTGAGATCAAAAAAGCTAATCAATGGTCAAGGATGGAGGAAATTGAAGGCATGGATCATGGATTCTCATCAACGGGTGAGAATGCAAGATGATATTTTAATCAAGGGTTCTCATTCCCTCAAACAAACACACTTTCAACCTTTACAAGAGGTCACAAGTTAACTTGCACAAGAGGTCACAAATTAACTTGCTCAAGAAGCTAAGTAAGTTTGTTGAGAAAAAGGAATATTCCCCTTTTTCAAATGAGTGACGAGAGAGAATATTCTTTGGAATATTCTCATGGGTGAGGAAAAAAGGATAATTTAGTTAATTGAAACCAAATTAAATTTTGCAAACAAATATTCCATGGGAATATTCTCTTTTTGGAGGAATGTGCAATGGAGGAATATTCCCTTGCAAGTGGGAGGGAAATTAGATTAGTTAAATAATTGATAAGTAAACAATGTTAATTATACAATTAGGGGAATTTTAGAAGAATTAAAATGATATTCATTAAATTAAGTAATTTAATGAATGGGGGAAAGGTGAAATGACATTTAATTAAATAACTTAGGGTTATTTAATTAAATAAGAAGTCTTAGGGAATTAAATTAAATAGTTTGATTTATTTAATTTAATGAGATGAGATGTTAGTGTGAAAAGGGGGAATTAACCTAATTAAATTAATTAGGTGAATAGATGCAAATGATGCCATTAATTAATTAACTAGGCTAATTTAATTAATTAAGGGAAAGAAGGATGGGTTTCAAGAGGAAATGATGATAGTATATCTAATTCGAATGTATGATATCATCCAAGACATTTTTCGGTGTCTACACCTACACACCAGTCTCATCACAGTTCCAAATTTGACTCGATCCATAGTGGTTAAGGTTGTACATATTCTCGAGGTTATCATAGAATGCTACCATGATAGAAGGACGAACTATAATTACTTTGTCACTATCCACTCCTTCAATTGTTTTGATTTCCAAATTTGGGTGCCTTTTTTGAAAACCTACCCACATGACCTCCCTAGGACTCCATTTGTGAAGGGATCGAGCCTACTTGCAATTATTTGGGCAACTATAGATTGTAGTTGATTGACCTACAGTCTGTGGCCCATTTCTACCATGTCCTTGCACCATTGGACAACTTCAATCTCCTCCTCCTCAGATAAAATGGTACATGGTTCCATCCTCTTCATGGTGGTAACTCCTAATAGCACACCCTCAAACTGTTAGGTGGGATACCCCACTTGATTGTTGTAGACCTGATTGACATGTTGTGTTCTTTGACACTAGCAACTACTCTTTCCATATCAGCATATGTCCACTGTCTAATGGGTACAAATGAGGGAAGTTGTACAATAGGTTGAACATCTAGTTGAACATCTAGCTGAACATATGGTTTGACCTCATATGTGTTGGTTGTTTCATCTATAGAGTCAAGAACATCTTCTTGGTTGGGAATTGCATCCACTTCCTTAGCAAATTCTGGTTCAATGAAGTGCACCCCATGAGTGACTTTAATCGCATGTGATCCTCTTCCTACAACCCTTCTTCCTTTTCTAGCTAGTGCCATCATTTTCCACTTAACTTGCACAGACAGTAAAACTAGCATAACTTGTTATTAAAGCATAAATATGAGTAAAAATATGAAAAATAAACAAGCATGATCATAGAAGGCTTAAGACTGCATTATGACATTTAGACTATGTATGTACATCTATAAAAAAAATCATGTAATCTTGGGTTTTACTTATTTAAATAAAATAGTGCATGGTCCATGCTTTAAAATCTATATATACAATGTATGTATATATATGCATGTACATATACATATATATGTATATATGCATGTGTGTATGTGTTTTTAAGTATGCATATGTATATGTTCATATGTGTTTGTTTTTGTATACACACACACACACACATACACAAAGAGATATGTGTGTGTGTGCTAACATATTATTGAAATGAAGATAATCTAAAATTATATAGAATTGTAGTTACTTCAAATTCATTGTAATTATTTCATAGTATAATGAAACCCTACACAACATCCATATATAGTAATGCAAAGTTGACAAAATAGGTGGAGGAAAATATATTAAATCAAATAATTTTCTATAAAAATGTAAGGAAAATTCATTGGCTGACTATCATATCACGTGGACAACATGTTTGACATGTAATCCTCAAACTAGTAAAAAAATTGGGACATTACCCCAATACCCATTAAAGTTCATAGAGACACCAAACTATGTGTGAGAATTAGATGAAGACAGTAAAATAGGACATTAGATGTCACATAGGCCAATGTATTAATAAGGATATCTTGCATATGTTGTTTGATAGTGCATAAATGGAATACATATTTAAAGGAAAATTCACAATAAGAAAATGACAGTATCAAGAAAAAACATACACTCTATATTGCATATCAGGTCACCCTACATGGCAGTATAAAGGACATTTTTAAAGGTTTAATGCTAGGAGGGTGGGGGGAAATTTTTTTACTCGACCACATGGTTATTTCCACTACATGCCACATATATGTCTACTTCACCATTGGTCACCAAGCAATTTTTAGCCCCTACATAATTATCTCTCATGGTTTTGAAGAGTCATGGTAGTATGAAGCTAAAAGATATAGTCTATATTGCATATTAGGGCACCCTACATGGCAGTGCAGTACAGAGGACATATTTTTGGATCTATGAGTCCTCAGGAAAACTAATCAAACATGCTAGTGACTTGGACAATGTCCTAATGCAAGGATAGTCATAGAGCAAGGTGAAAGTATCTGACAGTATGGAAGTGCTAGGGTTATATAAATTGGAAATATATATAATCTAATATACATATATTTCTACATTTTGTTTATATATTTAATCTAATATATATATATATAAGATCATATATATAATATGATATAGATATATATCTATATAAGATTATACATATATACATATATATAAAATCTTATATATATATGTATATGTATATGTACATAGATATACATATACATATATACATATATACATATACATATACATATACATATACATATACATATACATATATATATATACATATATACATATAAATCTACATATATATATACATATATACATATACATCTACATACATACATACATACATACATACATACATACATATATACATACATACATATATATATGTGTGTGTGTGTGTGTTTGTGTGTGTGTGTGTGTGTATAATTTGATAAGAATATATCATTGTGTGCAAAATGTAAGGGGAAGGAGTGGGTAGAGGTTACCTAAAACTAGGAGAGATTGCATGATGTGTAATCCTAAAACTGCTCAATAAATTGGGACAAAAACTGTATACCCATTAAATTTCATGATTATTAATGAGGGATTTAGAATAAAATCCCACAATGCTCTATTTATTTCACATTATATTTAATGATTTCATAGTATGAAGTCAAAAAACTTCATTGCAATGAAACCCTCTATGTCATACAGATAAATGATGATAAAATAGAACAAATTGCAAGTAGGAATGTAAATGTGATGTATGCAAGTTGGAAAGCTTAACAGTAATGATAAGATACAGGAGATAAGGATATAACTGTGATATGATTAAAAAATGGATAATGTTGTTGTTATTAAATTTGATGTATGCAGTTGGAAATCTTTACTAGGGATAATGTTATTATCTTTGATGTATGATGTATGTAGGTGATAAAAATGTAACTTTGATATGATTAAATAATGGATAATGATGTTGTTTGTAAATTTGGACTCTTTGATTTTGAACAGCTAATTGAAAATAGAATAATTTGTGATAGTTGTAGAATCATAAGCATACTCACTATCGTGCATGTATTACATTTCATGCTCATCACCATTTCTATATTGCAAGGATCACATTCTCATCACCTACCTCAGCTCATCCTTGTCCTATATTTAGGGGACAAGTTTGGGTTAGATAGCCTTTTCCTAGTACGACACTCATTTTTTCCCCTTTGGATAGTCATCCTCCTTCCATATATATGACAAACAATATTGGGATGTGGACGACTTGCTTTAGGTTGGCTCACATGTGTCATACTAGTTTTATGTCTTCTTTTCATGTTCTTTGTGAGATTACATGTGTATAATGTGATCTCCTGTACTATGTTGTTTGGCATGTCTTTATGTATGGGTGAAAGCACAAACTTGTGTCACACTTTCGGCCAAACAAAGTAATCCAACCAAATTCATTTCGGCCGACTAGTTTTCGGCCGAATCCACGGGGCAACAACATGGCACCTATGTGTCTCCATATTTTTGAGCGAGTTACTTTCGGCCGAAATATTATCGGCCGAAAACAGTTGCCACAGTGCCCATGTGGCTCCACTTGTTCAATCGAGTATATTTCGGCCGAAACCTTATCGGTCGAAAGTGTGTCAATTGAAAATAGTGAAATAAAATAAAATAAAAAAAACCAGGCAGATGATTTTGAACGCTCAGGCGAAAGGATTGAGGGAAAGAGCTTGTCGGCCTAGGTCAACACCAATAGCAACCATATTTTCCCAGGTTCCATTCGGGGCCATCTGTTGGATTGTTTTATTTGCATTTTTTTGTTTCTATCTCGTTTGGGAGATTTGTTGGATGTATTCTGGGTTAGGGTTTCATTGAAATGTGAAAAGAAAATTTTCTGTTGGATTTTATTGGCGGAAAGGTATTAAATTTTGTGTTGTTTGTGATAACGGTGAAGGAAATAATAAATTTTGGCATTGGAAAACTTGTAATCCTTTCAATTGTTGCTAAAATTTCTTGTAATCCTTTCAATTGTTTTGAGGAACTAAACATTTAAAGCAAAATGAAAGAAAATAGGGAAACACTTGCTCTACTTAACTCATTTCTATCATTTGTTTCTTATATTGAACAAAACAAAAAATAGTCTTTTGTTACTACAAAAAGAGCACAATGAACAACAAGAGTAAACCAAATTTACAATTCCAAGCAAAAGCTGGAAAAAACCTGCACTGCATATTTTTCTAGAAAAAATCACTACCACAGGTGGAAGCATATCAATCTTGAAACATTCATAAACAAAAGATCAGCTGGCTATTCGAGATAAGGAAAAATAAGGAAAGTTGTAAGCAACGTCAGAGCTTTTTAGATTTTTTTACCGTTTCACAACATTAATTGTCTCCATTAGCAACTTGATATAGCAAGCAGTTTGTTCAAGTGAAGACTTTGTTTCTACTTCAAAAATGACATACCATTATAAAATTCATTTTATGTAGATTTGTGGATTATTTTTATTAATAATAGTATAAACACGGATATACATTAGAGTTCTTATCTGCTACGCATCATGACTCTAATACATAGCTACTGCATATACATCTTTGCTACTGCATATACAAAAATTCTGGGGCTTCTACTGCTCACACATCTGCCTACAAAATTACATAGCCTGTACAATATTACATCTGTTTTATTTGTAGTTTTTACTGGACATATTTATACAAAAAAGAACATATTAGATTAAAAATTCCTGCTTTGGTTACAGCCCTCCAGATCATCCCAACCTGATTCCATTTCAAAGAGCTCTTCATTGGACCTGACTTCTTCTATAACAGGGTTCTCACCTTCATTCACATGAAGCCTAGTACCATGCAATTCCATGTCCTTCTTTGGTTTCCAGCTGCCACCTCCTTGAGAGTCCTTCACTTTCCAACTGCCACCTCATTGAAAGTCTTTTGGAATTCCCTTAGTGCCTTCAGAAAGGTTGTAGACCATCATGGGGATAATGCCAAGTGTGTCCATATTTGATTTCTTGTTTGTTTACCCGAACAGTCCCTTCTCCCAATAGCTTTATAGACTTGAACATTGATAACTCCATAGTTACAGTTACCTACATAGCAACATTAAACATTGTGAGCCTTTTTGAAGACTCAATAAGTGTCCTACACCCATTAAATTTATCCTCATTTCTTGCCTTCAAATGTACCAAAGAATTTCAGTTGACAAAAAACACCAAAATAAAGTGTGTTCTTTGTCTAGTTTTTTGTCATTCCCAATTAGAATCTCTTTCCAATTAACATTGCCATTTGCCCCCATATCAACTGTTCATCACAAAACAACTTCGAGATTTCCTTAGCATAAAAGCAGTCAAAGAAAATATGCTTAACAGATTCAGGAATTCTACAAATACTACAGATATCAATGTCAGTATGATTCAACTTATAGGGGACCCTTTGTAACAAAACTAACCATCTAAGACAAGCTTTCTTAGGCTCCATTACATTAGACCAGATAACTTTGAATAATTTTTGTCACTCTTTATCATCTAGATTTACCTCCTAGATTCTATTAAGATGCTCATGAAGAGAACCATAATTAATCAGTGCTTTATAAATTATCTTAGTTTTCAAATCAGACAAGGGGGTGTTGTCTTGCCATTTAAAGTTTTTGTGTTGTTCATAATTTGGCTTACAGTGTGTGGGAAGTTGAATGCCTTTACAAGCTTCATTTAGCATTGAATAAGTTCCCAGATTTGATTGAGGCAGACCGAATTCATCTCTTAGAGTTTCCCATTCCTTCAAATACCCCTTAGAAAGACTTTGTTTAATTTTAGGGGTTCTTCTTCCTATTAGGGTTTTTTAAATCTACCCTTTTTTATGTTTAATTTTCAAATTTGGAAATCTTTAAATATTATCTTGATTCGTTACTTTTTCCTTTTATATTAGGGTTTTTGAGATTTGTTGTGAAATCTCTTTATACACCTTAACTAACCTTAGCTAGTCCACTAGTGTTTCATTTTCAAATCTCATGTCACTAGTATTTCTAATTTTTCCAATTTGAAAGTATATTTTTAATCTTTATTTTGATGTATTTTGGTTGTACCCCAAGTCAATTAGGATCCTAATCTTCCACCCAAGAGTGGTTTTCTAAACCTTAGCACGACCCAGACCAATGAGAATGATTTATATTCTTATGTGTATGTATGTATGTATGTATGTATGTATGTATGTATGTATATGCATATATATATGTATGTATATGTATGTATATGTACATGCACATATATGTGTATGTGTGTATGCATGTACATGTATTATATATGCATATGTGTACATGTGTGTATGTATGTATGTATATGCATATATAAATGTATGTATATGTATGTATATGTACATGCACATATACATGTATTATATATACATATGTGTACATGTGTATATGTATGTATGTATATACATATATATATATGTATGTACATGTATGTATATATATGCATATATATATATGTATGTACATGCATATATATGTGTATGTGTGTATCTATGTATGTATGTATGTGTGTATGTATGTATGTATGTATATATTATATATACATATGTGTACATGTGTGTATGTATGCATGTATATGCATATATATGTATGTGCATGTATGTATGTACATGCACATATATGTGTATGTACATGCACATATATGTGTATGTACATGCACATATATGTGTATGTATATGCACATATATGTGTATGTGTATGCATGTATGTATTATATATGTATATGCATGTGTGTATGCATGTACATGTATTATATATACATATGTGTACATGTGTGTATGTATAGATATGTATATATGTATATATGTATTCACATGTATGTATGTACTTGCACATGTACATGTACATCAATATATGTATATATGCGCACGTGCATATATATATATGTGTGTGTGTGTGTGTGTACATGTGTATATAGACATACATCCATATACATACATGTATATATACATGTGTGCATACACACATACACATGTACATATATAATACATGTACATACATACACACATACACATATATGTGCATGTACATACATATATGTATATACATACATACATACACACATACATACACATGTACATACACACATACACATATATATATATGCATGTACATACACACACACAGATATATATATATATATATACATGTGTACACACATGCACTCCCACATACATACATGTGTACATACATGTACATACATATATATGCACATGTACATATGTTTATATTTTATTCCTAAGGAATTTATTTCAAAGAATTTTAACTTTATTACTTTAATATGTTTTAAGTTAGATCAAAAAATTAAGGAAATGTTAACCTTTTATTTAGTGTTTGATTTAAAAAATAATTGATTACAAAGAAAGGCTAGATATATATGTGACCAATTGTAATGAAGAGTATTTTTTTATTTTGATCAAAATTTTAGTATAGAGTGGTTGAAAGGATAAATATATTTTTTCCATATTTACTCTTGGTCGAATATTACATGCATCTATGATTTAATAGGTTCACATAGCTCGATAGATATAAAGTTTGAACTAGATCTCATTAGATACATTTAAATTCAAAAATGTTTTCTAGTTTTGAAACTTGAAAATTTTACCTTTAATTTAAATATATATTTTTTTAGTTTTAAAAAAAATCAATTTAAATTTGTTTAGTTCATTATGTAATTTTGTTTTAATGATATACAGATCTCTATCTATTTATATATATATATCATGGCCGGTGAGGGATCTCATCATTCCCCTCATTTTGAGCAAGAAGCTCAAACTAGATCAAATATATTTCAAGATAGTATTGCTAGATTGGACAATGCTCTAAAATGTTTAGAGCAAACAATTCCCAACTCCCCCAATTTGGCTAATCGAGATAGATTGGTCACTATTAGACAAGAGATTATTAAGATGATCGAGACAATTCGATCATACAATCCTTATGATGAAATCAGCATTGAACAGTTTTATTTTTCTCTTGCCAGGAGTGTTAGTGGCATAGTGAAACATAGAGAAGTTGCCAAATTAGTTTCAAGAGAAAATGTATTATCCATGTTCCCATTTTATAGAGGAAAAAATAAAATTAGAGGATATGTGGTTACAAGGTGTGAAGATTCTCTTGTTGTGCCATTCATATACCCTAGATGGTTGGCAACACACCATAGATGGCCTCACAATGACAAGCTGCCATTGTAATTTGTCAAATAGTTATATGCACAATTTTATTTAAATATAGAGGTGGACTACACATCTTATCTTGAGCATGCTAGCCAAGGTAAAAGTTGTTTTTCTGACAAACCACAGTTTAGACCTTCAAATTTTCCACCGCCTATGGACAAGAGGGCATTAGTTGGCCCAAACCTTTTGGTTTTACCAAAACGTTTGGAATTGGCAACAACAGGGGAGGCAGCAACAGGCTCCACTCAGAGTCAGATTTTTTAAAACATTGCCTCTATTACAACGCAAATTGATCAGATTTCATCTGATCGAGTTGGTAAATACTTATTACTGTTGGAATATGTGCCTCAATTCTTACTGACATAGAACTCCTGAAGGGAAAAGTCATTGTGACAGTGTTCATGTCTAGGCGACTAATAGTTCTAAAGCTCTTGAAATAATCCTATTGTTGTGACAGAGTTGATGTCTTGCCGAATGAAGTCTATCGCTGTGACTCTCTGAGTTCGAAATGACCTTTTCGCAATTGGAAGAACTTTGGGCGACAATTGATATTATCGGGATAGCTCACGAGTGTCGGGGAGAAGTCTCAACAAATGATGTAAGTCTCGCCGACGTCGGGCTAACACTAGGGCTTCGATGAGATGTCCCAACGAGTATGTAATGTCTTGCCGAAAGAGGTTGCTCTCAGGTGTCAAGGCGAATGTCGATGTAACACATGGGTCACGGGGAAATGTCTCAGTGATGAAGCTAAGTCTTTTTGACAGATGTCTTCGGGCTAGCTTTGGAAGCTCGATGAAACGTCACGGCGAATGTCTCATGTCTTGTCGATGATGAGATGCTTTTGGTATAGGTCTTGCCGAATGGCAGTCGTCGATGTGACTGAGGGCTTTGGTATGAAGTCCTAGCGAAGATGATAAGTCTCGCCAACTCGTCAAAGGTTTCGGTATAGCACAAGGAACTCGACAGAAGGTCTTGGCAAAGACGTAGTGTCTTACCGATAGACTATTTGCTCACTGTGACTAGTGAATTCACTGTGTCTCGCCAATAAGGGAAACCTTTGTCGATAGGATCGTATTGGACATTGATGGTTTTGTTATGACTTGTTACAGTTGTTATAGTGTCTTTCCGACTCGAGGAAGTTATAGCAATGCCGGTAGAGAAACTTTGTGGCATCAGGGAGACACTGCGTGTGTCTCACCGATATGCCAATAAAGTTGAATGCTCTTGACCAGTCTAACCATCCTAGGTGGAGCTTCGTGGACCAATCACAGGAAGTAGTTTTAAAGCATGATGATGGTTGATTTTATGCATCAGTGGAAACACTGGAAAAATAGCATGTAGGGAGAAAATCAAGACTCAAATGGAAACTATCTATGGTTGGAAATGGCGGATAAAGAAGCATAGTTGGAAAAATAGAATGGGATTGTTGTAAAAGAAAATTTAATTTTGTTTTGAGAGAGATGAACAGGAGGATGAGTTTATCGAATTCAGAGAGAGCTTTTCTAAGAGATTTTTGAATAGTGAATGTTGTAGCTACTGTGAAACATCAGAGAGTTGTATCTCTGATTGTATGTAATTGTTGTTACTGTAATACAAAGAGATTCAGCTTGGTGTGGTGGGTTTTTTCCCATAAGGGTTTCCCATTTAAATATGTTGTTCAGTTGTCTTTGTGTATTTTCTCTATTTCTACATATCTTTCATGTGTGTCTTAATTAGATTTTAATTTGAAAAATTAAAAGCCCTACATTGCATTCTCCCCTGTGTTTTGACGTTAGGAAAGTTGTTTCCGCACCTCTACTTTCCTTACAAGTGGTATCAGAGCCTGGCCAGTTGTGTTGTCCTTGTGAGTGGGTTGGGTTTTTTGTATCAATCCTTTTCCAGTAGGATTTTTGTAGAGGTCTGATAATTTAATTACAGATTAAGATGGCAAGCACATCCAATAGGATGGAAATAGAGAAATTCAATGGTAGCAATTTTGAGTTGTGGAAACTCAAAATGGAAGATATGTTAGTTGATCAAGATCTTTGGATTGTTGTGTCTGGAACAATACCTTAAGGCATGAAGCAAGAGGATTGGGACTTGGTAGATAGAAAGTCTAAGGGGCTGATAAGGCTCTGTTTGGCAGAATCTATTCTTTTGAATATGCATGAAGAAAAGACTACTTCTTCCTTGTGGAAAAGATTAGCATCTATTAATCAGGGCAAGTCCTTGGTAAACAAGTTGTTCTTGAGGAAGAAGCTATACTCTTTGAGGATGCAGGAAGGAGCGTCTATTGTTGATCACTTAAATGCTTTCAACATGTTGATTGCTCAGTTGACATCTATTGGTATAAAAATTGAAGATGAAGATTGTTGCATGTTGTTGCTATGTTCTTTGCTTGATTCTTGGGATCATTTGGTGATGGCTATAGGGAGTACGACATCCACTTTTGAGATGGAAGATGTTGTTGCTTCTCTATTATCAGAAGAAATGAGAAGAAAATCTTCTGAGATGGAAAAGGAGGCCCTGGCTATTAGAAGTAGACCAAAGGAGAAAGGCAAGAAGAAGGACAAGAAGTCTAGATCGAAATCAGAAGGGAGGTCAAAGTCTCCTGGCAAGAATTCCAAAGTGAAATGATGGAATTGTGGGCAACCTGGTCATGTCCAAAAGGATTGCAAGGAGGATAAAAAGAAGAAGAACTCTTTTGGAAATGATTCTTCTTAGAGTGATGCAGACGCCTTCATTGTAGCTCTGGCTACACGGGCATCAGATGATGTCTGGCTAATTGATTCTGGAGCATCTTTCCACATGACATCTCATAGAGATTGGTTCATGAAGTATGAAGAATATAGTGGTGGAAAGGTGTACTTAGCAAGTGATTCATCTTTGGAAATTATTGGTCGAGGTAGAGTCAGAATTTAATTCCCTGATGGAAGAGTGAAGGGAATCAATGACGTGATGCATATACCAGGTCTGGCTCGTAACCTACTTTCAGTAAGTAAGCTGAATGATATCAGAGTGCAGGTCATGTTCTCTGGAAATGGCTGCAAGATGACTAGAGGCTCTATGGTGCTAGCAAGGAGTGCTCGAATTGGTACTCTGTACAAGCTAGATGCACTAGCTATCCAATCCAATAGTGTCTCTACAAAGTTACTTGAGGCTGCTCATGGAGAAAAGAAGGAAAACGTTCCTGATGGAGTAAATTCCATGGAGGTTAAACTTCTAGCAGAGAAGACTATGCTCTGGCATCATAGGCTTGGTCACATTGGTGAAAATGGTTTAAAAACCTTGAAACATAAAAACCTGGTAGAAGGGCTTGAAGATTGTAACCTTGAGTTCAAATTTTGTGAACATTGCATATATGGAAAGCAACACCGTGTTTCTTTTTATTCCAATCCCCACAAAACTTTTGGTTTGCTTGATTATATACATTCTGATGTGTTTGGTCCAGTGAATGTTC
Organism: Sequoia sempervirens; assembly: GCA_007258455.2. Lineage (NCBI taxonomy): Eukaryota > Viridiplantae > Streptophyta > Pinopsida > Cupressales > Cupressaceae > Sequoia > Sequoia sempervirens. Next base: position 132,202 of record VDFB02279242.1, on the reverse strand, counting down.
CTTCTCTATCTAAATCAAGATACTATGTGTCGTTTATTGATGATTATTCTAGAAGGACATTTGTATATTTTTTGAAAAGTAAATTAGAAGTATTCAGTCGGTTTAAGGAATTTAAAAACCTTGTTGAAAATCAGACTAGTAAGAAAATAAAATGCTTAAGGACTAACAATGGCAGTGAATTTTGTTCAGATGAATTCAAAAGGTATTGTAAAGATCATGGGATAAAAAGACATAAGACTACACCTTATACTGCACAACAAAATGGAGTTGCTAAAAGGTTCAACAAGACAGTAATAGAAAGAGCACAAAGTATGCTAAGCAATGCTGGCTTGGATGAGAAATTCTGGGCTGAAGCGGTCTCTATAGCATGTTACTTGGTAAATTGTTCTCCTAACTCTGCTCTTGTTGAGAAGACACCTTTGGAGGCATGGTCTGGAAGGAAGCCCTCTCTAAGACATATTCGTGTCTTTGGCTGTGAGGCATATGTATATGTGCCATTTGAAAAAAGATCTAAGTTGGAAAACAAAGCTGTGAAGTGTATTTTTATTGGCTATAGCGCTGGAATAAAAGGATACAAGCTTTGGAATCCTGAAACTGAGAAGGTTTTGTACAGTAGGAGTGTTATCTTTCGTGAGCTGAAACCTTCTACTTTGGATCTACAGTCAGAGAAGAAATCAAAAAATGAAAAGGATGTAGCAGAAATTCCTCAGACACCAAATAAAGAGGAATTAAAAAATCAAAATGTACCTGATACTAAGGAGAGCTCAAGTAGTTCTGAAAGTTTTGATGAAGATGAAGAACCACCTCAACCTCAATCTATGAGGAGGTCAACTCGTGAAAGAAAGCAACCTGAAAGGTATGGATTTTCTTTAATTGAGTCTACTTGTGCCTATGCTTTAATTTCTAGCACTGATGAACCTAGGACTGTGAAAGAGGCATTTAAAATGTCTGATTCAAACTCTTGGTTGGAAGCCATGAATGAAGAAATGGCATCATTAGAAAAGAATGATACCTAGAGTTTGGTTCCATTGCCTAAAGGCAGAAAACTTGTAGGTTACAAATGGATATTCAAAAAGAAAATTGGTCTGGATGGTAGTGTAGAAAAATATAAAGCAAGGTTGGTTGCAAAAGGTTATTCCCAAGTAGAGGGAATTGACTATGGAGAAATCTTTTCTCTTGTAGCTAAGCTAACATCCATTAGATTTCTTTTGTCACTGGCATCAGCGTATGACTTAGAAATTGAGCAGATGGATGTGAAGACAACGTTTCTTCATGGTGATCTTGAAGAAGAAATTTATATGTCCCAGCTGGAGCATTTTGTGGAAAAAGGTAAGGAAAGACTGGTTTGCAAGTTGAAGAAATATCTGTATGGTTTAAAACAGTCTCCTAGAATGTAGTACCAAAATTTTGACACGTTTGTTTTGTCATTGGGATTTTTGAGATAAAAATGTGATCACTGTGTGTATTACAAAGCTTAAAGTGATCAAATACTTATTATTGCTCTATATGTAGATGATATGTTGTTCATAGGCAATAGTAAGCTAATGATTTCTGATCTTAAGTCTCAGTTGTCTGCAAAGTTTGAAATGAAATATCTTGGTGCAGCAGGGTATATTCTGGGAATGGAAATAACCAGGGATAGGAAGAATAGAAAGCTTTGGCTCAGTCAGAGTAAGTATATCATGACTGTTCTAGAGAGATTTTGCATGACTGAGTGCAAGCAACTAGTTGTTCTAGTTACACAAGGAACGAAACTATCTGTTCAGGATTGTCCAAAATATCCTTCTGAGATGGAGGACATGACCAGTGTGCCTTATGCAAGTGCAGTTGGTAGTCTCATATATGCTATGGTCTGTACAAGGCCAGACATTGCCCAAGTAGTGGGAGTTCTTAGTCGGTTTATGGCTAATCCTAGAAGAACACATTGGGATGTTGTGAAGAGAGTGTTTAGATATCTGAACGACACTTCAGACTATGCTTTGTGTTATCATGGTATCTTGGTTGAATCACAGAGAACTCTCAGTATTCAAGGTTATGTGGACTCTGATTGGGCAAGGGACATTGACAGCAGAAGATCCACCAGTGGATATATTTTCATGATGAATGGTGGTGCAGTGAGTTGGATGAGCAAGCGGCAGGCTATAGTCGCTTTGTCCACTATAGAGGCATAATACATGGCAGCAACACATGCTTGTAAAGAAGCAATCTGGTTAAAACATTTGTATTCTAACATTGGTTTTGATGCAGGAAAGATTACTATCTACTATGACAGTCAGAGTGCTATATGTTTGGCAAAGAATCCCACTTTCCATGCCAGGACGAAACATATAGATGTATAGTATCATTTTGTACGAGATATGGTGGAGGATGGGAAGGTCTCTTTGGAGAAAGTGGATACTCTAGAGAATGTTGCAGATGCATATATGAGGCCGGTGAGCACAGACAAGTTTAGTTGGTGTGCAAGTTCGATGGGCCTCTTGGCCCATGAATCTCAGTAGTTTTGTTATGCTCTGGAGGTATCAATAAGATCTTCGTCAAGTGGGAGCTTGTTGGAATATATGCCTCAATTCTTACTAACATAGAACTCCTGAAGGGAAAAGTCATTGTGACAGTGCTCATGTCTAGGTGACTAATAGTTCTGAAGCTCTTGAAATAATCCTATCGCTGTGACAGAGTTGATGTCTTACCGAATGAAGTCTATCGATGTGACTCTCTAAGTTTGGCATGACCTTTTGGCGATCGGAAGAACTCTGGGTGACAGTTGATATTATCAGGCTAGCTCACAAGTGTCGGGGAGAAGTCTTAGCAAATGGTGTAAGTCTCGCTGACATTAGGCTAATGCTAGGGCTTCAGTGAGATGTCCCAGCGAGTATGTAATGTCTCGCCAACAGAGGCTACTCTCGAGTGTCAAGGTGAATGTCGATGTAACTCATGGGTCGCGGGGAAATGTCTCAATGATGAAGCTAAGTCTTGCCAACAAATGTCTTCGGGATAGCTTTGGAAGCTCAATGAAACGTCATGGTGAATGTCTCATGTCTTGCCGATGATGAGATGCTTTCGGTATAGGTCTTGCCGAATGGTAGTCGTCGATGTGACTAAGGGCTTCGGTATGAAGTCCTGGCAAAGACAATAAGTCTCGCCGACTCGTCAAAGGTTTCGATATAGCACAAGGAACTCGATAGAAGGTCTTGGCGAAGACGTAGTGTCTTGCCGATAGATTGTTTGCTCGCTATGACTAGTGAATTCGCTATGTGTCTCGCCAATAAGGGAAACCTTTGCCGATAGGATCGTATTGGACATCGATGGTTTTGTTATGACCTGTTACAGTCGTTATAGCATCTTGCCGACTCGGGGAAGCTATAGCGATGCCGGTAGAGAAAATTTGTGGCATCGAGGAGACACTGCATGTGTCTCACCGATATACCAATAAAGTTGAATGCTCTTGACTAGTCTGACCATCCTATGTGGAGCTTCGTGGACCAATCACAGGAAGCAGTTTTAAAGCATGATGATGATTGATTTTATGCATCAGTGGAAATGCTAGAAAAATAGCATGCAGGGAGAAAATCAAGACTCGAATGGAAACTGTCTATGGTTGGCAATGGCGGATAAAGAAGCACAGTTGGAAAAATAGAATGGGATTGTTTTAAAAGAAAATTTAATTCTATTTTGAGAGAGATGAACAGGAGGATGAGTTTAATGAATTCAGAGAGAGCTTTTCTGAGAGAGTTTTGAATAGTGAATGTTGTAGCTACTGTGAAACATCAGAGAGTTGTATCTATGATTGTATGTAATTGTTGTTACTGTAATACAAAGAGATTCAGCTTGGTGTGGTGGGTTTTTTCCCATAAGGGTTTCCCACGTAAATCTGTTGTTCAGTTGTCTTTGTGTATTTGCTCTATTTCTGTATATCTTTCATGTGTGTCTTAATTAGATTGTAATTTGAAAAATTAAAATCCCTACATTACATTCTCCCCTGTGTTTTGACGTTAGGAAATTTGTTTCCGCACCTCTTCTTTCCTTACAATTACGCCCACGGATCAACCTTCCTTCCACTGAGGCTACATCTGCATCGTATGATCCATTTATTAGTGCCGATCTACCTACTCTTGCAAATATCGAGCATATGATCCACATGACTCTGCGTAATACGTGTAGACTCTCAATTTTGGATTTACTAGGAGCATATCAAGTTATCAGTGAGGACCATGGGATTGCTCTTGACAGGGTACCATACTTTATTAGACAATGATATCCTCATACAGATATGAGCCACAGGGTGGCAAATGTAGCTTAGGATATTCCACATCAGCCTACAAAATCCCATGCATATAATGTTTCTATTGATCCTTTAGCTTATCCAGGTAGTCGTCAGGATGTTACGGTCACGTTGAGGCTACTGCGACACCTGATCCTGTCCATGGGACATATAGTCAACTTCTTTTTGCTACTGATACTATACATGCTTCAGAGCCCCCTGCGATGTCTTTACATTCTCGTGATCTTAGTGACATTGGTAGAGCCATCAAGTAGGCACAACAGGTACTTTCAATTTATAATTTAAATACATATATATTTAAAATTGTGTTCTAAAAAATTATATAATGTATTTTAAAAACTTCTAGGGGTTTAACTCCTAATTGAAATTGTGTACTTGAAAATTTTAAGCAGTATGGTGATTTCCCATCCTTTGGAAATTTGGAGCATGATGGCAATCCTGTGCAGTATGCAGATGAGGTACATTTAAATTTAATTTTAAAAAACTAATTACTTGATGTTTAAGTTTGAACACATTAAACTCAAGTACATTGTAAAAATTTTAGATAATTTTACATATATATGTACTTGAACACATGCAGGGGTTGGGACGAGGCTCAGGACACAGATCGGGAGATATTGGATCGAGACACGGATCCACACATCTTGGATCAGCAGAGCGATCGGTCCATGGATCGAGGGAGATATCGAGCTGTGGATCAAGGGAGAGATCGAGCCATGGATCGAGGGAGAGGTTGAGGGAGAGAACGAGCCATAGATTTGATGATGCTATTCATACTAGACATCCCTCTCTTTGAGATTTTTTTATAGTATCACATGTTTGAGATCATATTATTACATGTTGGAGACACTTTTTATGATTTATGTATTGAACATTTGCATGTGTTACATACTTATGTTTTATGGTACACATATATACTTGTTATAATTTACATGTCACATTCATACAGTTATGTTTTATGGTTTGAATCTAGGTTTGTTATATACGTGCATTATTATGGTTTGATGAACTCACCTACATTACATCTATAAATACATTGTGCATTAAATTAGTTTATGGTTTTATTTATTTAGCAAGGAACAAGTACCTTTATTTAAATTTAAATTGTGGTAACTTGTTCAAATGCACTTGTTGTACATATAGATAACTTTACATTGTTAAATCAAAATGTTGGACTCCACTATCTAATGGTTGCTATTTGTAAATTTAAAAAGATGGACATGTACATGTAATTAATTTAAATAAATCTAGTTCAAATGAATTTGTCTTTAATAAATAGGTCAAGAAATAGAAAAAATTGAATGCAAATATGCTTGAGATTAATGCTATATATTTTAAAGTAGAACATAAAAATGCAATTGGAAATAGATGATAGTTAGATTGAATTCTTTAAAGCTCTAAATGTTCATTTTTAAAGTCAGTAAAGGTTAAATACATTTAAATTGTGCATATATCATGCTATACATGAACCTAATTTCTAATTCCATATAATCTAATACACATGTTCATTTGAATGTGCATGCAAAGAATTCTTGAACTAGATGATGAGCTATACTTGTGTCAAGTTGAATGTAAATGAAATCATATATATATATATATATATATTTGAAAGTGTTCACTTAAGAATGAACCATATAATTCAAAGAAAGCATGCAAGCTATAAGTGGAGTTGAATGTAAATGAAATCAAATTTCTAGTCTTGAAAGTTTAAGAATTCCATGTGGAACATTTATATATATGCAATTAGAAATTGATATATATATTTAAATCTTGAAAGACATGCACATTTAATATTAAATTAAAAATTGATGACAATTCTATATAAATTAAAAATTGATCAAGTAGATCTAGATCTTCCTGGATGACAATTCTATATATAAATTAAAAATTGATCAATCCATATTTAATTGTACTAGAAAGATGGACCATTACATACATGGTCTCAAGCTATACATGGTAAACAAAGTTAAATTGATGCCAAAATGTAGCTATCTCAAGCACCCCAAACACCATCACTATGATTCACTACAATGTTCATATATTCCAATGCACCTTGAGGTGAACAAGAAAGACCAAACCAAGAGAACCTGGATACAATCTAACATTAACAAAATGGATAAATAATTTAGTTCTATACTTAAAAGATAGGAGCTAATGTTCTTAAGCAAATTTGGATTTTAAAGATGAAATCAAATTATAAGGTCAAGTGATTTTTTATTAGGAGATTGGATTTGAAATGGATGATAGTCTAGATTAAGGATAAGGTCCCTAGATGTTGAAAGCTTTGGGTGATGACGAAAGGACAATATGATGTATGGACTAGATTGAGACCAAGTAACCAAATTTTGATGTTCAAGTGATGTTTTTTTATTATTAAGGATGGAGAATGGATGTATGGTTGAGATGGATCTAGATGGATAATTTTTAAATGATTCTAGGATGATTATGGTTAAATGGGTTATTACAAGTGATAAAACTTGATCTTAACTTGATGATTAGGATGAGGGATGCTTACCTGATGAAAATAATAAAATTAGGATGTGATGATTAGGATACATGAAAATCTAGATGATCATTTAAAATTATTGAATGTGTGCATTAGTAATGTATAAAAAATAAAGAAAACTAGAGACAACATTTATGTCTAGATTCTTCACCACTCAAACACCAAATCAACTAGATAATTTTATATAAGTTTGTGGAGTTGAATGTTCAAATGAAATGAAAGATTTGAATGTGAACTTAAGAATTCCGTGGAACATAAATAAATTTAAATGCAAAATTGGAACATAGACTAGGTTTTGTACAAATTGTTGCACGCATATATATATATTCAATCTAGCTCATGTATATAAGTGGAGTTGAACAAATATTTAAATTCAAAGATTTGAAAGTGAAAGTTTAACAATTCCATGTCAAACATAAAAATTTACAATCAAGGAATCTAGAGAGATGATATAAAGGAATTTCTAGAGATTCTCAAGAGTGAACTTAAAAGAATGAACCATGTCCAACATGTAAAAATGCAATTGGAAATTTAGATGATTTAAAGGAATTTAGGAAAAATGTAAATTAAAACATTTTTAAAGTCACTGGGTTTTGTATCAAGCATATATATGATCTAACATACATGTCACATTCTAAAAAAAAAACCCATTCTAAATCATGTCACATGTCCAATCAATACAAATATATATTATCTAGATTTAGAGTCATAAATGTGTACATATATCCAAAAAACAACTTAAAGCTCCTGGTACATAAAATCTGGATCCTCTCTATCTTTAATTATCTCAAAAATCTTCTCATGATCTTCAATAGGAAACCTCCAATTTTGTTTGACACATCCTCTTTTAGGTAAAGTTTCTAAATTTATTTTCGTTGCCAAAACTAAGTGACTGTAATGTAGAACCTTTTTTCCTGGCCTATAATCAACAAATATAATACCATTTTTATCTATCTTTATTTGTTGATAATATGTTCCTTCAATAACGACTGATCCAATGGGATACTCTTGCCCATCACCATCTATCATCAATTCGATCAATTTTCTTTTTGGTTGTGTACATCTTAGTAGATAGTAATCTACACCTTCCACATTTTCAGGATCTGCAACTACAATGAAAGTATCTCCTGTACACACACCACATATTTACATATTTAAGTAAATTATACATTTAAAAGTTCTAAAAAATTATATTTTATATTTGAAACTTACTTAAACACAGAATATATATATATATATATATATATAAATTTAAATCTTGATTTTAACTAAATTAGTCAATTTCCATACCTATAACAACTAAATCAGATACACGTTCATAATCAGCTAAATATAGTGGATCGTAGACATTGACATTGTCATCTTCAGCAAAAGGAGGCATTGATATTAATTGTTTCATTTCCCATTGTGAAACATACCCATCTCTAATATTCTCACATTGATCAATATTTGTGTTATGCCTTGCATAACCACCCCACTTTGATCTGGATCAAAATGGGTCCCCCTTCTCTTTTGGTTTCTTTGTTTTGGGTTATTTACCTTGCTCTTGGGTTGCTTCTGGTCTTCTACTCGAGTTTCTCTTTTGGTTTTGTTGAGACTTTGGTTTTGTTTCAATTCATTTTGGTTCCCTTCTTGCTAATTATTAAATAAAGTAATCACAAGCCAAACTATATCTTATGATAATGTATCTTATGTCCTTCTAATGACTAATGGAAGCATCTATTTTGCAGGAACAAGCCACACACAGGGTGATATTTCTCAAGTGAATCCACTTGGAGGGCTTTCCTCATAATGGTTGGTCATAATTCTCCATGAAGAAGAAAGTCAGCAAGACCTTGCAAAATTCTTACCGACTACCAGTGCATTTTTCTGATTTGCGTCTGTGTTGCCTATCGGCAAGACCCTAGAGATGTCACAGCGATCAAAAGTTACATGCAGGCTCTATTGGCAAGACAAGGTTCATCATCCCGACGACGTGCAAATTCCTATCGGCATGAGTGGTTTCTTTCAAAAAAGGTCATGGCGAAGTCTTCGGGTCTCATCGACTATAGCATCACCGAGCATACACTTTGGTAGGAGATTTGGCTTTAGTAGGAAGTCTTGGCAACTTCCTTAAGTCTCACTGACTACTGCACAACAAGTTATTTCCTTCGGCAGGAGTCATCTTCTTCGGCATATGGTCTTGGCGAGGTCTTTCGGTCCCACCAACCGGCGGTTGGGAGAAGGCGTGTCGGCAAGAGATATTGAGTTTAGGGTAGAGTCTTGGCGAAGGCCTAATGTCCCACTGACTAGCAAAAAAAATGAGTCCTTTCGGTGAGAGTTAGGTCTTCGGTGGAAAGTCTCCCTGAGTGCTTTGTCTCTAGTGGACAAGGATGTCTTCGGAGAGAGTGTGGGAATTCGGCGTAATGTCTCGCTAATGAAATGAAGTCTCAGTGACAATGGTGGCTTTGAGGTACCTGTTTGTGTGCGACAACATGTCTTGGCGAATGGGTGGAGTCTTGCCGAAGCCCTCAAGTCTCACCGACCACAGATAGAGGTATGTTTTTTGACAACAGACTTTCCTTCGAAGGGAGGTCTTGGCGAATACATTTGGTCACACCGACAAGGCACAAAGAGGAAGGTCTATCAGTATGACCACAAAGATCTATCAGCAACAACAGGATTCGGCAAAAAGAAGCTTCTATCGGCATAAAGTCTCGCTGACTGAAGAAAGTCCTAGCGACGTGGAGGAGGCCTGGCGAGAATGAAAGGTCTTAGAGAAAGTTTGGGTCTCGCCGACTGCTAAAAAAGCAAATGCACTTCGGCAAGACTCAATTGCTTCGGGGTGGCATCTCACCGAGCAGCTTCGGTCACAACGACATGGCACGAGCGAATTACATCAATATGTCTTTGGTAAGAAAATCAGCGTGTCTCGCTGACACGAAGGAGGCCTTCACCCAAGGATTTTAGATTAGGCATAATCTCTCATCGAACGTTCAAAGTCTTGCCGACAGGGAGGGGTCCGCATATTGGCAAAGTAAGATAGCATCACTAGGGGGCGAAGAAGGAATGTCACATCAACACAGCAAGGGGGAGTCTATCGGTGGTCTTTAGCCAAAGAATAGAGATGTCACTGCGACAAAAGGTGGACTAGTAAAGCTTTCGCCAAGACATTAGATGTCTGTAGGACATCTCCCCGACTAGAGAACGCTATAGCAACACAAGTAAAGAAAAAGAACGCATGTCGACATGACTAAAGAGGGGTCTCAGCAAAGTGAAAGGTTTCAACGAAGGATAAAACCTTTGGTATAAAGTTTGGCCGAAGAGATAAGGTCACAACGACACGAGGATAGGATCGCCAGAGGATGATGCCTTTGGCATAGTGTCTTGCTGACCAGAGGAGTCATGCCGAAAGGCTCTAACTTGGGGAGACTCGGAACGAATGCAACAGGCTTGGTAGGATGTCTTGCTGACCCGAGATGGTCTCAACGACACAGATGAGAGTCCCCATAGGTCTTGCTGATAGATGAAGGGGACCCTACCAAAAGAGAAATGAAACTCGGCAAAGGATCCCACCTTCGCCAAAAGGTCTTAGCGAAGCTTTGGAGTCTCGGCGACATATGTGGAAAGAAAGAGAGCATATTGGCATAACTACAGAGGGGTCTCCCTGAAATAGAAAGGATTGGAAGAAGGTTGTGATGTCGGTATAGGGTCCCAGCAAAGAAAATGAGGTCACACCGAAAGAACGAAGCAAGCTCATTGAGAAGGAAAAGGAACTCGGGGAGACTCCAAGCGAACAAAGGGACTTCGCCATGAGGTCACAATGACAAACGATGGTCTCCCTGACATTAAAGATCAGTTCCCCATGTGAAGAAGGATATCAATATGACCGATAGGGACTCGTCACAACCTCTGGCCGAACAAGAAGTCTTGCCAATAACTGTTGTGAGATGAAATCGCATCAGGGAGACACTAGGGGTGTCTCACCGACATGCGATTGCCAAGCAAACCACCTTTTGACCGCTTGGGATCCTGCATGGCAAGTGACATTCCAATCAGGGGGAGCTAAGAGGGGCCTTTGATTGATTGACCACCCCTGTGGAGGGGACTAACAAAGTGCAACCGGATGGATTCTTTCTGAGAACAGTTGACGATGAATCTGCTCAAGCGATGGTGCAAAGATCTAAGGAAGCCTGATGGTGTTTTCAGAAGATAGTCAACGAGCAAAGGATTTTAGAACAGAAGGGAGGCTGAAGAATGAAGAAGCCATGACTCAAAGGGACAGCTATAGTGACCATCGATATTCTAAGCATTCAAGGGGGATTGCAAGAGAGTTCAAAGATGGACATGCAGATAGATGAGTTAATGTTGCAGCAGCAAAAGATCTACAGATCTTTTCTAGAATGGTCTTTCATCAGCATGGATAATGAGGATTCACATTGAATGCACAACCGACTTTCCTCAGAAAGATCTAAGGGCTGACCTTCCTGCAACGAGATAGATATTTTTGTAAAACCCTAGTGCAAGGGATAGCGCATCCTTTCTTGTACATTTTGTATATAAGGCATGCATGCCTCTTTGTATAGGTTAGAAGTTTTAGAGTTAGAATTTGAGGAACCAGTAATTAGAAATCAATAGAAGTAGAGGGGATAGAAGTTGATCCTGATTCTTTGTAATAGGAGCTTCTTTTGTCTTCTCAATTAGGAGTTAGAATTAGAATAGACTAATGTATCTTTCAATTTCCTTAGTGTAAATGGAAGCAATTTGGAGCCACAAATTTTCTGTACACTGGTGATTGTGCCAAACATGTAAATGTTGCCTATCTATTTCACTGACAGTAAGGGCAACCAGATCTTAATCTACTTCATGTTGTGTTTCAAAATGGTGTTTGTCTTAAGTTAATCATTTGATTTGTGAAGCTTTCAAGGGATGAGGTTTGATTTTATGTTTGGTTTAAAGTGGTATCTTGCAATCTGCTATTGGAATTGGCACTGAGAATGAAAGAGGTTGTGTGTCAATCACAAGCTTATCGTGTTCTGTAGTTTTAATCTATAATTCCTTGAAGTTAACAAGTCTAGTTAAGATTGGATGAACTATTGTTCTTTTCTATTCCAAAGCTTTGATCTATCTTTTTATATTTCTTTAAAAACCCTTTTTAAAGTAGGTTTTATTTTCATGCTTCCCCCACAACAATCCCAGAAGCTCAACACCAGCAGGCCCCTTGAATATTACTGTTGCATTGGCCACTAAGTAACATCAGCACAATTGAGACCCAACTACAAAGACCTTGGGAGTTAAGGCATCCATGTGTTGCCTTTCTCTTTCAAGAGAAGTAGAATAGCAATATTCTGCTTACAATGTTGTGGTGCCAAAATCGCCATCAACAAGAACTGGCACTAGAAGGAGGGCCCAATGAGTAATTGTGGATCGTGGTGAGTTGGAGTGGGCCAGGTCTTGGAAATCCCAGCTCTAATGGGTAGCCCTTTGTGTATACTAGGACTTGTTCATGAAATCCTTGGTCATTTGTATGATAGGCTTCCTTTATTTTTCCCTAACGGTGGGCAAAATGCTTCTGAACATGTCGAAACTTGCAGGTGTATACTTACTTTTCTCTAGGTTCTGCATGAGGATGTTGTTTGTCAATTATTCATCAAAACACTTCAAGGTACAGCCAGGCAATGGTATGTTAATCTGCCACCCAAATCTATTTGTTCATGGTCAGAACTAGAAATCTTATTCTTAGATCAGTTTGGTCTTCAAACACAGGACCCATCGTTTGAATTTGCAGCTACGAAAAGGATACCATTAGAACTCATTTATCAATTTAATCATAGATTTTTATTCATGTATCAAAGGGTTCAATCTTTGGGTTTGGTTGTAGATGATCATATATTGATAGAACATTATTATTGGAGTTTAAACCTTTCATTTGCAACCAAAGTCAGATGTTGTGGTGAAGCTACATCCTTGTAGGATGCATTGAGAAAAGATCTCTCACTGGCACAATTTGGAGGTGACACTAGAAATTCAAATAGCCAAACTCAAGGTTATAATCCTCTAGTGCTTGCAAACTGCCATTATTTGCAGCCTTATGCCACTTCACCCACCATCCCTACCCAAATGAAATCATTCTCACCAAGTATCACATTTTCCAACACCCCATATCAGGTCAATCGCACACAAGACCACTGGGATAACTCATCCATGCCAAATCCAATCACAGAGTTAGGTACTTCACATCACAATGAAGTTCTAGATCAAACATCTGATAAGCTAGAATATAATTTTGATGACTTGTTTGGTAAAAGGCATGAAGTGGATGTGAATTCAGAGCATAGTGGAAATCTCAAGATAGAATCTAGCTTTGTTGAAAATGCTAGTACTAACGATGGCTTTGAGGGAGATGAGGTATTAACGCAAGATTGTTGTCATGAGAAATCAACAAGGCTTTCCAATGATTTAGACAGCTCTTTTGATCAAGATGAGAGTCAGGGTGATGAGGACGGTACAAAAGAACATGGCTCATGTTGGCTAGATATCCCATATGCACAAAATCAAATAAGGAAGAAGTTGGAAGAATTCGGAGATTTGAAATTATTAGAACTTGTTAAACCAATTCGATGTGGGATACATCAAACAAATCAACATTTCCAGATGGATTGCCATGTTTTCTTGGGTAGAATGGAGTTATATTTCATACATCAGATCATTGTTGAGGGAATACTTATGGAAGATCCTTGGAGTACGTATCTCGTCGATGAAGAGGATGAAACAACTGGCACACATGAAAATGATAATCAATTCATCCAAAATGATGAGAGTGACTGTATGAAGAGGTTCAATTCTTCCCTATCTTTTGATGACCTTGATCCTTGTAGTGAGATGGATTCAACAACTGGTGAAGCTCCTCTACCTAGTGCACACTTGATGGAAATGGAGAATAGATTCATTGATGCATTTATAGATTCTTCCATGATGGTGAATAAAGAAGAAAGGTGCCTTGATCGGTTAGCACAAGAGGATGACTCTGCTGATTTAAGTGGTGGGCGGATTGAAACAGACAACATGCTTCAAGACAAGATTTCCAATGAATCTTGCGGTCAAGGACAAGAACTTAAATGCCAACATGCAATTTTGAGGGAAGAAATTCAAGTAGATGTGCAGATCAATCAATCATTCCCTAAAGAAATTCATGACAAAGTACATTTGGATGAAGCAGAGGAAGACCAAGAAAGCAACCGAGAGGTTGTCTCTGGAGTTGAATCCCTTCAGCATGATCAAGAGAATGAGGCGAGGGAGTGTTTTCTTGATTTTGATTCTATTTTCTCAAATGTGTCGATTGAAGAAAGTCCTTGCTTGGCATCCACAAATGAATTTGATCTTAATATTGATGAATTTGATGTTAGGTGGCATGTTCTTGTTGATGAGGTGCAGGAATTTGAATTAAGAGAGTATTTTCCTGACTTTAACTCTGTCTATTCAAATGAGGTCGAAGGAAATCCTTGTTCTCCATGTGCACATATCTCTGACATTAATGGTGATAGCTGGAGGAAGATTCTCAAACCCTAGGGGATGACATGTTGCAAAAGAATGTTCAAAGTAAGGATTCATCTCAAGAGATTCAGAAAATTTTTGACTTCGTGCCCGAGATGAATGCAGAGATGCTAGTAGGTGAATATCCTAACTGCAAGACAAACCTTGATTCAATGGTGCTCCATGAGCTGAGACCATGTGAAGAGGAGATCACCCAACACAAGCCTACATTGGTAACTAGAGATCTTCAGAATCAGGTGGTGTCTTTTCATCATCCTCTGTGTCTTGATGATTTTCAGTTTGACTATGGTATTGAGGATAGGAAAACATGCATGTGGGTAAATCATGATAAAATTGAGAACCCACAACTGATAATATTTCAAGCTTTATGCCCTCAGAATGAACTTATTGCACACAAGCTTTATATTTCTGAGTATAAAGATAAATTTGCTAGGTTTAGAACTGTGCCTAGTAGGTTAAGATTGTTGCACATAGTAAAAAATCAGTCAAGTCAATGTACAAATTTTTATAGTCTTGTGTTTGCAAGGCTTAGCTTTGGAGTTAGTTTAGGATTAGGATTAGTTAGTTTTAAGTTATTTATTTTTAGTTAGTTTTCTTTTGTTATGTTATTTTCCTTTTCATGTTCCTTTTGTTTTGTTTGTAGATAGTTTGTTTCTCTGTCTATAAATGTTCTGTCTATTTGTAAATAACTCTTTCCTTTATGTGAATAGTCTACTGCTCTTTGTGTAAGTAATTTTCTCTTTTTTGTGTAAATAATTTCCTGTTTGTTTGTTTATCCTTTTCTTTCGAGCTTTCTGTTTTGTTTTTCTTTTTGGGGTTTATCTATTTTTGTTCCATCTTAAAGTAGTTGGTTGTTATCTGAAGCATACTATGGTCACTAGGAGAGAAGTGGTTTAGATATTTTCAAGTTATCTGATTCGATGATTCTGTCCTCAATTCGTTGTTTCATGCTTGTTGTCAATAAAGGTTGTGGGAAGTTTTGAAAACAATGTGCCAAGTAAGAAATCCTTCATCAGCTCCCCTGAATTTGTCACAAATTATTAAAATCATCTCCTCTTCTAGTAGTGTATTCATCCTAGGATGACAGTGTTGTAAAATTTGAGTGAAAAATCTGACTTCCAAGTGCTGCTATGAGGTCCATTGTAGTTTTCAACCCAGATCAGATGTTAAACATCTAACATATAAAAAGAAGAAGAGAAAAAGCAGAATTAAATATCTGAAACTCCAAAATAAAAAGAAAAGAATTATCAAAAAGAAAGAGGATTCAATATGAATGGGTGATTCCAGTATCTCTACCAGGGCTATGGAAGCCTGACTGGAAGTAGAGCAAGGCTGTTAAAGAACTAGAGGTATCTCCATCAGGGCTATAGATGCCTAATTGGAAATGGAGCAATGCCCAGGATATCATTGCACGAAGGAAATCAACTCATGTAGCTCAAATCTTACACATTTTTGTTCAAAATATGAAGAAATTTTATGAAAGGAATGATACACTATCAAGCACACACATAGATTCAGGGGGTACCCTTTGATTGACTTAAATTTGAGATTCTAGCTCTACCTTGCTTCTTGTAACTCACCCAACTGGAGTTGTCATGGTCATGAACCAGGAGTTCTGGGTAGCTGAGTCTTTTAGAGTCATGAAAATGGTTAAACCATTTTCCCAACTGAGTCACCATTTGTTATGCCTTGCATTACCACCCCACTTTGATATGGATCAAAATGGGTCCCCCTTCTCTTTTGGTTTCTTTGTTTTGGGTTATTTACCTTGCTCTTGGGTTGCTTCTAGTCTTCTACTTGAGTTTCTCTTTTGGTTTTGTTTCAGTTCATTTTGGTTCCCTTCTTGCTAAGTATTCAATAAAGTAATCACAAGCCAAAGTATATCTTATGATAATGTATCTTATGTCCTTCTGATGACTAATGGAAGCATCTATTTTGCAGGAATAGGCCACACACAGGGTGATGTTTCTCAAGTGAATCCACTTGGAGGGATTTCCTTAGAGCGGTTGGTCATAATTCTCCATGAAGAAGAAAGTCAGTAAGACCTTGCAGAAGTTACCAGTGCATTTTTCCGATTTGCATTTGTGTTGCCTATCGGCAAGACCCTAGAGATGTCACAGCGATCAAAAGTTACATGCAGGATCTATCGGCAAGACAAGGGTCATCATCTCGGCGATGTGGAAATTCCTCTTGGCATGAGGGGTTTCTTTCAAAAAAGGTCATGGCAAGGTCTTCAGGTCTCACCGACTATAGCATTATCGGGCATACACTTCGGCAAGATATTTGGCTTCGGTAGGAAGTCTTGGCGACTTCCTTAAGTCTCACTGACTATTGCACAATGAGTTATTTCCTTCAGCAGGAGTCATCTTCTTCTACATACAATCTTGGAAAGGTCTTTCGGTCCCACCGACTGGTGGCCGGGAGAAGGCATGTTGGCAAGAGATATTGAGTTCGAGGTAGAGTCTTGGTGAAGGCCTGATGTCCCACTCACTAGAAAAAAACAAACGATTCCTTTCGGTGAGAGTTAGGTCTTCGATGGAAAGTCTCCCTTAGTGCTTTTCTCTCATGGACAAGGATGTCTTCGGAGAGAGTGTGGGAATTCAGTGTAATGTCTCACCGATGAAATGAAGTCTCGGCAACAACGGTGGCTTTGGGGTACCTATTTGCATGTGACAAGATGTCTCGGTGAATGGGTGGAGTCTTGCCGACAGGGAAGCTCGGCAAGAAAAGGACGCATATTGGCGGGAGGTTTTGACTTCGGGGAAAGTCTTGCCGAAGCCCTAGAGTCTCACTGACCACAGATAGAGGTATGTTTTTCGACGAAAGACTTTCCTTTGAAGGGAGGTCTTGGTGAATACATTTTGTCACACCGACAAGGCACAAAGAGGGAGGTATATCGGTATGACCACAAAGATCTATCAGCGATAATAGGGTTCAACAAAAGGAAGCTTCGGTCGACATAAAGTCTTGCCGACCGAAGAAAGTCTTAGCGATGTGGAGGAGGCCTAGCGAGAATGAAAGGTCTTAGCAAAATTTTGGGTCTCGCCGACCGCCAACAAAGCAAACGCACTTCAGTAAGACTCAATTGCTTTGGGGTGGCATCTCACCGAGCGGCTCTGGTCACAGCGACATGGTGCGAGTGAATTCCATCAATATTTCTTCGGTAAGAAAATCAACATGTCTCACCGACACGGAGGCCTTTGCCCAAGGATTCTAGATTCGGCATAATCTCTCACCAAATGTTCAAAGTCTCGCCAACGGGGAGGGGTCCGCGTATCGGCGAAGCAAGATAGCATCACCAGGAAGTCTTGACGAAGAAGGAATGTCACATCGACATAGCAAGGGGGGAGTCTATCAATGGTCTTTGGCCAAAGAACAGAGATGTCACCATGACAAAAAGGTGGACTAGTAAATCTTTCGCTGAGACATTAGATGTCTACAGGACATCTCCCCAACCAGAGAATGCTACGGCGACGCAAGTAAAGCAAAAGAACCCATGTCGACATGACTAAAGAGGGGTCTCAGCAAAGTGAAAGGTTTCAGTGAAGGATAAAACCTTCGGTATAAAGTCTGGCCGAAGAGATAAGGTCACAGCGACACGAGGAAAGGATCGCCAGAGGATGATGCCTTTGGCATAGTGTCTTGCCGACTGGAGGAGTCATATTGAAAGGCTCTAACTCAGGGAGACTCAAAAAAAATGCAACGGGCTCAGTAGGATGTCCTGCCGACCCGAGAAGGTCTCAACGACACAGATGAGAGTCGCCATAGGTCTTGTCGATAGATGAAGGGGACCCTACCAAAAGAGAAATGAAACTCGAAAAAGGATCCCACCTTCGCCAAAAGGTCTTAGCGAAGCTTTGGAGTCTTGGCAACATATGTGGAAAGAAAGAGAGCATATCGGCATAACTATAGAGGGGTCTCCCCGAAATAGAAAGGATTGAAAGAAGGTTGTGATGTCAGAATAGGGTCCCAGTGAAGAAAATGAGGTCACACCGAAAGAACGAAGCGAGCCCGTCGAGAAGGAAAAGGAACTCGGGAAGACTCCAAGTGCACGAAGGGACTTTGCCATGAGGTCACAACGACAAACGATGGTCTCCCTGACATTAAAGATTAGTTCCCCATGTGAAGAAGGATATCGGTATGACTGATAGGGACTCGTCACAACCTTTGGCCGAACAAGAAGTCTTGTCAATAACTGTTGTGAGATGAAATCGCATCGGGGAGACACCAGGGGTGTCTCACCGACATGTGATTGCCAAGCGAACCACTTTTTGACCGCTTGAGATCCTGCATGGCAAGTGAGCATCCAATTAGGGGGAGCTAATAGGAGCCTTTGACTGATTGACTGCCCCTATGGAGGGGACTAACAGAGTGCAACCAGATGGATTCTTTCTGAGAACAGTTGACGATGAATCTACTCGAGCGATGGTGCAAAGATCTAAGGAAGCTTGATGGTGTTTTCAGAAGATAATCAACGAGCAAAGGATTCCAGAACAAAAGGGAGGTCGAAGAATGAAGAAGCCATGACTCAGAGGGATAGCTGTAGTGACCACCGGTGGAAGGTGGATTGGTATTAATAAGGATATTCTGAGCATTCAAGGCGGACTGTAAGAGAGTTCAAAGATGGACACGTAGATAGATGAGTTAATGTTGCAGTAGCAAAAGATCTACAGATCTTTTCCAGAATGGTCTTTCATCAGCATGGATAACGAGGATTCACATTGAATGCAAAATTGACTTTCCTTAGAAAGATCTAAGGGTTGACCTTCCTGCAATGAGATAGATATTTTTGTAAAACCCTAGTGCAAGGGACAGTGCATCCTTTCTTGTACATTTTGTATATAAGGCATGTGTGCCTCTTTGTATAGGTTAGAAGTTTTAGAGTTAGAATTTGAGGAACCAGTAGTTAGAAATCAATAAAAGTAGAGGGGATAGAAGTTGATCTTGATTATTTGTAATAGGAGCTTCTTTTGTCTTCTTGATTAGGAGTTAGAATCAAAATAGACTAATGTATCTTTCAGTTTCCTTAGTGTAAATGGAAGCAATTTGGAGCCATAGATTTTCTATACACTGGTGATTGTGCCAAACTTGTAAATGTTGCCTATCTGTTTCACTGACAGTAGGGGCAACCAGATCTTAATCTACTTCATGTTGTGTTTCAGAATGGTATTTGTCTTAAGTTAATCATTTGATTTGTGAAGCTTTCAAGGGATGAGGTTTGATTTTATGTTTGGTTTAAATTGGTAACTTGCAATCTACTGTTGGAATTGGCACTGAGAATGAAAGAGGCTATGTGTCAATCACAAGCTTATCTTGTTCTACAATTTTGA
This sequence comes from Sequoia sempervirens, assembly GCA_007258455.2. Lineage (NCBI taxonomy): Eukaryota > Viridiplantae > Streptophyta > Pinopsida > Cupressales > Cupressaceae > Sequoia > Sequoia sempervirens. The sequence continues at coordinate 112,554 of VDFB02279242.1, read as the reverse complement.
TCTATAATTCCTTGAAGTTAACAAGTCTGGTTAAGATTGGATGAACTATTGTTCTTATTTGTTCCAAAGTTCTGATCTATCTTTTTATATTTCTTTAAAAACCCTTTTTAAAGTAGGTTTTATTTTCATGCTTCCCCCACAACAATCCCAAAAGCTCAACACCAGCAGGCCCCTTGAATATTACTGTTGCATCGGCCACTGAGTAACATCAGCATAGTTGAGACCCAACTACAAAGAACTTGGGAGTTAAGGCATCCATGTGTTGCCTTTCTCTTTCAGGAGAAGCAAAATAGCAATATTCTACTTGCAATGTTGTGGTGCCAAAATCGCCATCAACAATTTGCATTGTCCTCAATGCAATCAATACAAAAACATCATTTTTCTCTCATATTCATTGCATAAGGCCTACTACTCCCCGTTGTCATGATTTGATGTAGATTTCTAATACCATGAATTGCTTGACAATTATAAGGATTTGATCGATCAATATCTGTTTAAATTCAAACTTGAAAATTCAATTTGAAATCATGTATGTACTTGAACTTTGAAATTCAAATTTTTAACAAATTTTGACTAGAGATACATACTTGTAACTTCCCAAAAATACTGTGTATTGTATGTTGAGTCGCGAGTAGAAAAATGACTTTTGCACCATTCAACAATTTTGTTTACATTCTGTATGGCATTACCTACAAGTTACACACAGGTTGGCACAATTTTTCACCTATTACTTTCAAGGAACTTAAAAGAATTTAATTTAGTTAAATTAAATATATATGTATATATATCTAATCTTTTAAAAAATATCAAGCTAAATTGGACATATACATATATATGGTGAAAACTTTACATACCAGCAAGTTCATGTTGACAAAGTGCATGCTTCACACATGCTCCTGCTCCATCGTGCTCTCCTTTTCCATGTCCACTCTCATAAAAATTCCACAAAAATTTGGTGTTACATCTAGCATGTTGACTACTTAACCAAACAGAGGCTTTTGTAGACTTAAATTGTCCTATGAAGTTACAAATAATTAAACACTTGAAAACCAAATTATCTTCAAAAAAGTAATTATATATATAGATTTAAGCAATCAAACAATTTAAGTCTCAAAGTTAAAAGTAAATATAAATTAAATAAAAATAATTTAAAAACCAATGTACTTACCAGCACATCCATCAGACCATATCTAGTGTTGTTCTTGATTTATGACACGTCGTCTTAGGTCTTCAAAAAAACATTTTGAAACAATGAGCTACATAGCTTCTATCATGATTCGTATCATCACTGATATAAAAGTGAACCTCCTTGATGATAATTATATCATCTTTGCTACTTTGTATTCTATCGACCGCTAACTCTGCATGCCTGTAGCAAACTTGTATGAAGATTGCAACTTGCTCTGAATGATAATATTGACTTTGAATCTCAGTTTGAGGACTAAATGTATAGTTCTCAGAGAAATCTACAATAGAGAGAATACAACCTGGTGGAAAACAATTCTTTGAATAATGAAATTGCTTAGATTGCCATCTTGCACCATGACAATGTTGGATATGTGGATATATGATATTGCGAAATTTACTCATGAATTCATTGTAAGGCAATCCACTCTCTTTGAGAACAATTTTTTTGGCCTCAACTCCTAACTTCGTTAAGTATGTATCATATTCAAATCTCTTCCAAGTAACTTTCATTTCATTATTGTCAACATGTAAAAGATTATTCAAATCTCCACAATCATTACATACATTTTTTATAGACTGAACATTGAATTCATCCGAATTTTCTAATTTTTCACATAGAAGAGACTTCACAAATTGTGTTGTGCTTCCAGGGATGGCTAAATTTTGATCAATTTTTTCCATAACGTTTCTATATGATTGTAGGTGTAGATCAAATTCAACATGATTTTGACAACAACAAGTTTCACATACTTTATTTATACGTACAAATGATGGTCGTAGTGTTTCAAGCATCCTTTGACAAATCTTCACATTTAAAAATTCTTGTTTAAATGCTTCAAAAAGTTCACTTTGTGTTGTATCTATAAAATGTTTTGGATGAGAAATTTTTGTGCCATCATCACCTATTATTTGTATGGTATCCCTTCTATTGGAAGAAACATGAGAGTGGGTGGTCCAATATTCAACTACTTGTTTCTTTACATCTTATGAAATTCTATCTTTTCGAGGAACCCTACAAATATTTACCCAATTTTTCTCAAATTTTCCATCTATTTCATCTCTCTTTTCAATATATCTTTGAACAGTTCTCCTAGAAACATTTAGTAATTCAGAAATTGCTTGAACTTGTCTTCTATGTGATAATTTCTTACTAGAAATTACAGTCATCAATGCTCTACGTGCAGCACTTAAATCACTAGATCGACTCTTCTTTTCAATACATTCTAATGCTTCTTGCAGGTTTTCAACAATTGTTTGTTTTAAAAATCTGATGACCTTTTCCTATTATCAACCCCTAACAACTCCAAAATAGGGGTCATTTCTTTTCGTCTAAATAACTTTGCAATTAACTGTGCTCTTCCAATTAGAGATTTCTCTTCAAAAAATTCATCCCATATTTTTTTAGAGTGTAATTTTAATGTGCTTTTAGATAACATATCTTCAGATGAAATATTATTGAAAAGAGAATCTTCATCCATCTCCATCAAATTTTCCATACCATAGTCCAAAACATTTATATTAGTACTAGGTTCAGTTTGTTCTTGTACCAATACATCACCTTGATCATCAATATTTTCCATGGGTTGTTGTTCAGTAGATGTTCCTTCATCTGCTTTTCTCTTTCTTTGTCTTACTCATGTTCGATCATACTTCCTCGATCTAGCCTTTAAATTTTCCATCACAAATTACACTCAAATTTGAATGATTTCCTACATACAAATTTGTACACACATAAGCTTTCCATGAAACATGTACATGTAATATAGCATAAATATTTTAAAAAGCTTGTAACTAGATGCAAAATATAAACATAAAATATTTAAACAAAAGTTTTTAATAAACATAAACATGCAAAACATAAAATATTTTTAATTGAATAATGAATATATTTCTACAAATATTTCTTTGATGTTAATATTTTAATAAAAAAAATAGTGAAAACAAACTTCAAATGCATTTTTGAATAAAAACACTAATCAATTAAATAAATTGAAGATCAATACACCTTAAAAATATCTCTCCTCTTCTCCAAATGCCTTTTTTTTTGTTGAAATAAGTCTTGTAAATTTCAAAAATGATAAACCTTCTAAAATGTTGAAATAAACCTTCTTTAATCGAAAAAAGTCGAGAAATTTTTGAAATATTTGTTATTTTTGAATTTTTTTAAGTTGATAAATTCGAAAGAAAATAACTTTATTTTATTTAGGTCATTTTCGATTAAGTACTTATCGGCCCGATACATATTCGATCGATTAATTTCGTGACCAATCCATTCTTGGTAGGAGGTTTCTCACGAAACCTTGCTCGGCCAGGCTCTAGTTGGCATCTACATGGCGTTCAATCATTATTTTCCATTTTCTGAAACATTCATTTTTTGTAGAAATATTTCTCTAGTCAGTTGATCTTTGCAAAAAATAAAATACCCTTTAATAGAGCTTGATGAATCCAAATATATAATTTTATAATGTTTTGATTAGTTTTAATATATTTATTTTAAAATAATGCAAGTAGGTTTTAAAATGAAAAAAGGGGTTGATTACAAATTGAAAAAATGATAGTAAAAATTATTAAAAAAATTTAAATCTTATATGGTGCAAAAGAGGAGAGAGTCTTCTTCAAAAGGGTATAATTTTTTTTTGAAAATGATTAAAAAAATTGAAAATAGTTGACGGCCCATGAAAACTGTCAAATTATGACATGTTTGACTTTAAAACGTTATTACGAGAAAAATATACATCAAAATTTGAATTTTTTTTTCAATGCACAAGATATTGAAGTTACCTATTTGGAGAAAAAAAAATTAGGGAGAAATGAAGTGTTTTTCAATTTGTTTCTTGATGTCCCGTGAAGTCACTCTTTTCTAAAAATTTTAGCATTCCAAAATTTATCCTTAAATTGATAAAAACATAATAAAAAATAATAATTTTTTAAATTTTTAAAAATTACAGCAATAAACTTCATCAAAATTTCTACATTTCATTAGTTTACACCATTTGAAATTCAAAACATAAAGACCCTTTTATGTGGTGAAGTTCAAATTTTTTGTTGTTGGCGGATTCCTTTTATAAAAAAGTGTGACCACGGGTTTTGTGCTTTTACCCATATGTGAGCCTACTTTGGATGACCCTTGTCACTCATTGAATTTGAGTTCTAGAAATCGAATCTATTGTGACAGTATTCTATATTTATCTTCATTCTTCTATTTATACGTAACCATTATATTTTCTCTTATCTTGTGTGCTTTCCTATTGGGGACAATGCAAAGCATTGAAGATATGAGTCTCTTCCATGTTGAACCAAAAGTTTCTCTTTTTTTTTTACTCTCTATGTGTCATTCTTCCTTTGTGCTCGTTCTTCTATGAGTTATTTAGGGAATGATGACGATTTCAAACTCAATTATATCATTGTAGCAAAGACATACACTGACCCCAAATCCATGGATCCCTTATGTGTTATCTTAGGATTGCATATGGGGGGCAACCTCCTTTCCATGATGTAACTTTATTTGCAAACATATAATTGGCATAGGGATTTCCAAATATTCCCTCATGTCTCTTTTATCAAATGACATTTATCATCTTCTACTTTAAAGTAATTGTTCACAACATGTTGTTTATCAATTTCTTTAAAGTGAGGGGAATTATGCCTCCCACTTGTTTCTTGTTTGATGACATGACCTTTTATTCAAAGTGTGGCCTTCTTATTTCATGTGACATGTCTTCTTGTTGGTAAAATTGAGTTTGATGTCCTTCAAGAGCATGAACTTTCTTGACATATGGCATTCCTCTTAGTGGCAATAATATGGCTTGCATTCCCTACAATGTGAATCTTTTACCTCTCAACTAGTCCTCTCTTGACGGTGATATCAAGTGTGATGTCCCCTAAAGTGAGACCTTTCATGAACTAAGAAAAATTCCTTTAACTATCATAAAAAAATTCTTGACCATCAAGTATAACACAACTTGCTTTGTGGTGACTTTATTTCATGAGTTTCTAGCATAACACAACTTTCTATCCTTGTGATCATCATGTGTGGCACCTTATCAAAGTTACCAAGGAGTATAAACTTTGGTATGGTTATGGGTACACATCTGGTGTATATCAAACTACACCAAGCCATTGTGTGTTTCTCATATTGCCTTGGGGCTCACCTAGTATATATCATACTACACTAGCCCTTGTGATTTTATTCTTGGACAAATAGCCTAAGCTTGATCCATATCGTTTAGATAAAAAGTTGAATCTTGATCCATTTTCTTTTTTATTTTTGCATTAATTTTGACATTGCATGATGTATCTTGTGTCATTGTCGCATTCATATGTCTCTTTGTGCCTTTGTTAGTTTGCCATGGGATCTTTGATCCCAGGGGCTTGATCATCCTCCTTGATCCTTGTCATCTCGTCTTTCTAACAATTATATAATTAGACCTCTCTTGACTTATTTGTCTTCTTTAGTGTGAGTTTGAGTGTGGGCTCATACTCTCACTAAAGTAAATCGACTAAATGCAGTGTAAAAAAATTTACACCTTTACTTTTTCACACTATATTTTCATCCCCTTAATTAATTGGACTTAATTAAGCTTCTAATTTCATAAATTATGCATTCCAAAGTCTTTATTATTCCAATTTTCTGAAAGAGAAAATTATACTAAACATATGCCTACATTAATTTAAACACATTGGAAATTGTGTGTCATGGATTTAGGTCCCAGGACCCATTTTCCCAAGGGTGAATGGGTCCTCCTTAAGTGCCAAGAGCCAATTTTTAATATGTTTTTTGCGACATTTTAATAATTTAAATTCAAGTTTCAAATGTTGGCTTGTGGAATCTATTTTTTGAGAAATTAGATAGACACCTATAAATACATAGTTATTTTATCAATTCAAACCTAGAATCAATTAAGACACATTATCAGGAGTTCATAAGAAAAAATGTTATTATCAAAAGCATTGAAAAGAAAATTTATCAGTCGTCTACAATAACAATCAAGATCATGTCATCATGTCAAGATTCATGTGTGTTCATACTATGTTTTGGAGCTAACATTGTGATGTAGGTTTCAAGCATTCAAGCATCAAATCAAGCAATCATTCAAGCCAAATCAAGAAAGATCCAATCCTGAGAGTGATGTGTTAGACTTTAGTCCTCTAAGGGAAGCCATAAGGTTTTGTGGAATTTGGAGAAATCTAAAGCTTCGATCCAGGATTTGAGGACTGTGAAATCAGATTTTAGACCCATGTACAGAGACCCATTCACCCTAGGGTGAATTTGTCATTCAACAGTGTTCAAAACCCACTTTTGGAGCTAGATACATACCATTTTTCCCTTTTTAGATATACCTAGAAGTTATTGTTTTTGTTTGTTCTATCATAATACTTTACAATTTAAGCTTTATGTCACATAATTGAGTTTATTAGGAATTTAGTTTTATCTCCCAAAAGTGCATTTTAGTCATTTTTGTTGTAACATACTAACCCTTTAATGAAGTAAAAAAATTATAATTTTACACTTTACGAGTTAAAAACTAAGTAACAAGCCATTGCAATAAAAAAAAATCTTTCTTTATTGAGAATATGCGATCAAGATGCCATAGAAAATTACAATAAAGATTTCATTTCTTTACATTAACTTCACAAGTTACAACAATACAAGAATGCATACATTTACATACATACCTTAGTAAGCTTTAGGACAAATAGTTGTAAGACAGTCCAGGATCCGTCCTTTCTAATCTTGGTTCTTCTATCGCTTGTTGTGCAGGAGAAGCATCACCTAGGTGCTTTTCCACCAACCACATACTCATAATGCGGTCCCTCATACATCTATCATTCGATAGATGGCCCTTCCATT